>JAUKNK010000964.1:0-142835 GCA_030765055.1 Mantis religiosa
AGTGTCTAATTTTGAATTAGTTTTCCATAATAGTAAATCGTAATAGATAGACAAAATAAAGCTGTTATACATGATATATTATGTTAAATAAATAGTTTTCTGGGCTATGCATTACCCAGGTATTCCTTGTTATTTGTTTGAATTTTACAATACTTTTACTGCTCTGAATTAGGAAGTCCGCTCTTTGTCATGGAGACAGAATGGAATTTCAAAGCCATATCATTGCGCCAGCTCTAAACAATCTGACTGTCACTTAACTGTATTATAGAAATATGCAATAAAACTATTCTACGAAAATCTATGTCGATTTATAGAAGTACGAAGCGTGTATTAAAATAAGCTCTCCAAGGCCAAGTTACCGCCGAAAGCATCCACTTCAAGAACATGTGAACCGGTAGTATATAATGTATCGCCAAGGAAATTTAAGACCTCTTATGACAGAACGGACTTCCTCAAGAAAAATAGTAAGACCAGTGAAAGGAGAGCTAGCCAGCGCTAAAGTCCGCGGACATCTCCGTCAACAGCATCTGAGGAATCATCTGGAGAGGACGCCGATCGGCGACTTTCATCTTCGCCGGTCGCAGTTTCCGATCCTGTCGAGAGACTGGATTCGACGGTGACTGCATTCGACCAAACGACAGTGAGGAAAAGGCAGGAAGAACCTGCTGAAAGTGCTAGCCCTGCCCTAAAGAAACAGAACAAATTGGTGCGACCACCTCTGGGCAGGTAGCTTTTGTCATGGAAAGTTGATATACAAAAGTGGTATTTTTATGCCTTTTGGAATTTCATTGGTACTTATAGGTTTTTAATTGTTTTTACCCATTTGTGCTTATTTATTTTATAGTCATTTTGTTTTGATATGTTTTTTTTTTTAATCTTTAATAATTTATATCTGGCTGTTGCCATGAATTAGTTTTGGTAAGGGCACTTATGACTGAGCGCCGTTATATCAAAATCATCATCATCATCATCATCATCATCATCATCATCATCATCATCATCATCATCATCTCCAAGGCGCTGGAGCCGTGAGGATCGCTAATACGCGAGATCCGGCAACACTGGCGTGTAGCTTGGTTTTACTCCTTCAAATCCCCATCAGAACGGCGAACTCGTTGTAACCATTAGACTTGGCTGGGCAGCCGTTTGCGATGGAGCTTCCTATCACTTCCGCCGCCAAGTGCGAGTTATGTGCAGTGATCCGTTTTTTGAGTGCCAAGGGCACCACTCCCACGGAAATTCATCGTCAGTTATGCAAAGTCTATGGGCCACAGTGTATGGATGACTAAAACGTGCGATAGTGGGTCAGAGAGTTCAAAGACGGACGTACAGACGTCCATGACGAACAGCGTTCTGGTCGGCCTTCGGTTTCAGCCGAAACAATTGCAAAAGTGGAACAAGAAATGCTTAAAGATCGGCGTGTGACAGTTCACGAGCTGTGCGAACGTATCCCTGAAGTCAGTAAGACTACGATTGACAAGATTTTGACTGAACATTTGTATTATCTCAAGGTATGTGTGACGTGGGTCCCCAAAATGCTCACCGAAGACCATAAACGGCAACATATTGAAGCGGCCCACCGATTCCTGGAGCGCTATGCAGAACAGGGCGAGGAATTGTTGGATTCAATTGTCACTGGCGATGAAACCTGGGTGCACTACACAACACCAGAAACTAAAGAACGTTCTCGCCAGTGGCGGCATTCGAATTCGGTGTGTTCTGGGACAGGAAAGGTGTATTGTTGTACGTGTTTATGCCTACCGGCACAACAATAAACGCCGCTAGCTTCTGTAAGCCTTCAAAAAATGTGCGACGTGCGATTCAAAATCGAAGGAGGGGAATACTGCCGAAGGGAGTGATTTTTCATCACGACAACGCTCATCCCCATACTGTACACGCAACAACTGATCTGGGCCAGTTCGGATAAGACATGCTCACCCATCCCCCCTACAGCCAGACTTAGCACCTAGTGATTATCATCTGTTTCCTGAGTTGAAGTCACACCAGGCTGGAACACATTTCCAGACCGACGATGATTTGAAAAACGAGGTTGAGCGCTACCTGCGCAACTTGGCGGGAGAGTGCTATGACAAGGGTATACAAAAACTGCCACAGCGCATGCAAAAGTACATCGATCGCAATGACAATTACGTTGAAAAATAGCTGTAAGATCCGCCTTTCCATCAATGTAACATTCATTGACAATAAACATGTTTTCTATATTAAATAAAATTGGAGACCTTATTTTACGGATACGGCTCGTAGATAGTAGCAAGAATAATTCGTAGAAGTGAATTTAATGAAACTCATGTCAATAAAGACATCGCGTATTATAGCAACAATAGACAATTTAAAGGCTAGCGTGTACATATATCTTATGCACACTCTCTCCTTTGCACCTGCAAAAAAGTTATTTAAATTACCATAACAAATACACAAAGATAGCCCAACGACGCTGGGTAGAGAAGACATAGTTGCACTGCACCAGCCGCCACTGTTTGCACGTTTTCCTTGCGCCGGTCGTTACCACAAATAAATGCAACTACTTGTATATACATCAGTGCTGGAAATTCCACCAGATGTCAGGAGTAGTCATTGTGAAACAATTCAAATCTGTTGAAACATCTGTTGTGACGTATGAATGGGATTATAAACCATTTGTGTGCAAAATACATTTCTTAGAGGCCGGCTGAGTCACACGGAAACAATAATGTGCCTTAATTAATTTTAAATTCTCTTCTTATGCAATTTTAAGTAGTGGTTATTTGTACAGATGGCATGACACTCCATTTCACAAAATAGCAATTGTTTTTACTTTCTCTGTTACATGCATAACAAGTATCTACAGAAAATACCACATTACATCAAAAAATTGTAAGAAAATATGCAATATATTTGTATACATAACATTCCGCACAGGAGTTTTTCATATTTTTATGACTGGCTTGAACAAATCCCAAGAAACAAATATTAGTCAAAGAGTGATGCTATAAAATAAGACCTGGAGCTTTCCTGGCTACGAATATGCTTTACTAAATGTTATAACCAGAAATGAAACACTGGACATAACACAGATATAAACAAAGACAAAACACTATCAATATTAGCATTACTGAACAAAAGACTGTCTTCAGTGAATGAAATGCCAGGTCAGGAAAATTAATTGGGTCAAAGAAACGTAACCACCCAACTTGATTTTTCTTTTCTGCAATTTACATGCTCCAACGTTAAGTTATATCGGACGATGAATGAAACGATGTTCAAATGAGTACAGGGTACATAGAGCTTAGAGTTACCAGACATTCATATTTCAGGATAAGAGAAAACCTCCAACGTTAAGTTATATCGGACGATGAGTGAAACGAAGTTCAAATAAGTACAGGGTACATAGAGCTTAGAGTTACCAGACATTCATCTGTCAGGATAAGAGAAAACCCCCAACGTTAAGTTATATCGGACGATGAATGAAACGATGTTCAAATAAGTACAGGGTACATAGAGCTTAGAGTTACCAGACATTCGTCTTTCAGGATAAGAGAAAACCTCCAACGTTAAGTCATATCGGACGATGAATGAAATGATGTTCAAATGAGTACAGGGTACATAGAGCCTAGAGTTACCAGACATTCGTCTTTCAGGATAAGAGAAAACCTCCAACGTTAAGTCATATCGGACGATGAATGAAATGATGTTCAAATGAGTACAGGGTACATAGAGCTTAGAGTTACCAGACATTCGTCTTTCAGGATAAGAGAAAACCTCCAACGTTAAGTCATATCGGACGATGAATGAAATGATGTTCAAATGAGTACAGGGTACATAGAGCTTAGAGTTACCAGACATTCGTCTTTCAGGATAAGAGAAAACCTCCAACGTTAAGTCATATCAGACGATGAATGAAATGATGTTCAAATGAGTACAGGGTACATAGAGCCTAGAGTTACCAGACATTCGTCTTTCAGGATAAGAGAAAACCTCCAACGTTAAGTCATATCGGACGATGAATGAAATGATGTTCAAATGAATACAGGGTACATAGAGCTTAGAGTTACCAGACATTCATCTTTCAGGATAAGAGAAAATCTCCAACGTTAAGTCATATCGGACGATGAATGAAATGATGTTCAAATGAGTTCAGGGTACATAGAGCCTAGAGTTACCAGACATTCGTCTTTCAGGATAAGAGAAAACCTCCAACGTTAAGTCATATCGGACGATGAATGAAATGATGTTCAAATGAATACAGGGTACATAGAGCTTGAGTTACCAGACATTCATCTTTCAGGATAAGAGAAAACCTCCAACGTTAAGTCATATCGGACTATGAATGAAATGATACTCAAATGAATCTGGGGTACATGGAGCTTAGAGTTACCGGACATTCGTCTTTCAGCATAAGAGAACACCTCGGAAAAAACCTCATCCAGGTAACTCACCCTGACCGAGATTCGAACTCGGGACCTCTTGACCGTAAGGCGGACACGCTACCGAGGCGGGCTTAAGTTGGAGTCGCTCATATCTTCTCTTATTGCTTGCATTATCTTAACATAATTATTTTAAGGAAATTAATAAAGATCAGAGTGTAATTTGGGTAAATAAATCAAAATCGTAGCACTATCAGCCATATATTGTTTTGCTTCATTTGAACACATTTTTCTAACTGACAAGATTTTATAAAGCTCTGAATACTGGGGAAGGAGTTGGGGTAGTTGATATACTACTTACTACTTAACTACGTAACTACTTAACTTGATTATCAAGCTGTATTGATCTGTGCTTCTTAAGCCGATGGGTTTCCATTTTTAAGACCAGTTTCCAGGAGGAGGTGAACTGAAATCCAGCATCACGATTAAGCGTGCGCCTCTCGGAGGAAATGCCCAAAGCCTCCTTAATTCTCCGCTCCCAGTAACCGTTGCATATTGCCAAGATGGTCGTCTCCCGAAAATTGGCTCTATGGTCGTTATCAAAACAATGCTCTGCCAGTCGAGACTTCTCAGGTTGTATTAAACGAATGCTCCGTTCATGTTCGATTATTCTAGTAGTGATGGTCCTCCCGGTTTGTAAAATATACGGTGTCCCACATTCACAGGGAATGCGGCACACTCCCGGAACTTGGAAGTCCAGTTTGTCGTTTAGTGGTCTCAATGGATGTTTAACCTTCGGAGATGGCTTGTGGGTGGTCTTGATGTTGTATATGGCGTGAATTCTGCAGATTCTGCCGGATAGATTGCCGGTAAACGGGATGCAGGCTGTAGCGGTAGGCTTATCTGACGCTTGCTGTATTACAGGTTTCTCTTTCCTAGCTCTGGTGATCGAGGCTGCTGATTCTGCCGGATAGATTGCCGGTAAACGGGATGCAGGCTGTAGCGGTAGGCTTATCTGACGCTTGCTGTATTACAGGTTTCCCTTTCCTAGCTTTGGTGATCGAGGCTGCTGATTCTGCCGGATAGATTGCCGGTAAACGGGATGCAGGCTGTAGCGGTAGACTTATCTGACGCCTGCTGTATTACAAGTTTCCCTTTCCTAGCTTTGGTGATTGAGGCTGCTGATTCTGTCGGATAAATTGCCGGTAAAAGGGATGTATGCTGTAGCGGTAGACTTATCTGACGCTTGCTGTATTACAAGTTTCCCTTTCCTAGCTTTGGTGATCGAGACTGCTGATTCTGCCGGATAGATTGCCGGTAAACGTGATGCAGGCTGTAGCGGTAGGCTTATCTGACGCTTGCTGTATTACAGGTTTCCCTTTCCTAGCTCTGGTGATCGAGGCTGCTGATTCTGCCGGATAGATTGCCGGTAAACGGGATGCAGGCTGTAGCGGTAGACTTATCTGACGCTTGCTGTATTACAAGTTTCCCTTTCCTAGCTTTGGTGATTGAGGCTGCTGATTCTGTCGGATAGATTGCCGGTAAAAGGGATGTATGCTGTAGCGGTAGACTTATCTGACGCTTGCTGTATTACAGGTTTCCCTTTCCTAGCTTTGGTGATCGAGGCTGCTGATTCTGCCGGATAGATTGCCGGTAAACGGGATGCAGGCTGTAGCGGTAGGCTTATCTGATGCTTGCTGTATTACAGGTTTCCCTTTCCTAGCTCTGGTGATCGAGGCTACTGATTCTGCCGGATAGGTTGCCGGTAAACGTGATGCAGGCTGTAGCGGTAGGCTTAACTGACGCTTGCTGTATTACAGGTTTCCCTTTCCTAGCTTTGGTGATCGAGGCTGCTAATTCTGCCGGATAGATTGCCGCTAAACGGGATACAGGCTGTAGCGGTAGGCTTATCTGACACTTGCTGTATTACAGGTTTCCCTTTCCTAGCTTTGGTGATCGAGGCTGCTGATTCTGCCGGATAGATTGCCGGTAAACGAGATGCAGGCTGTAGCGGTAGGCTTATCTGACGCTTGCTGTATTACAGGTTTCCCTTTCCTAGCTCTGGTGATCGAGGCTGCTAATTCTGCCGGATAGATTGCCGCTAAACGGGATACAGGCTGTAGCGGTAGGCTTATCTGACACTTGCTGTATTACAGGTTTCCCTTTCCTAGCTTTGGTGATCGAGGTTGCTGATTCTACCAGATAGATTGTCGGTAAACGGGATGCAGGCTGTAGCGGTAGGCTTATCTGACGCTTGCTGTATTACAGGTTTCCCTGTCCTAGCTCTGGTGATCGAGGCTGCAGATTCTGCCGGATAGATTGCCGGTAAACGGGATGTAGGCTGTAGCGGTAGGCTTATCTGACGCTTGCTGTATTACAGGTTTCCCTGTCCTAGCTTTGGTGATCGAGGCTGCTGATTCTGCCGGATAGATTGCCGGTAAACGTGATGTAGGCTGTAGCGGTAGGCTTATCTGACACTTGCTGTATTACAGGTTTCCCTTTCCTAGCTTTGGTGATCGAGGCTGCTAATTCTGCCGGATAGATTGCCGCTAAACGGGATACAGGCTGTAGCGGTAGGCTTATCTGACACTTGCTGTATTACAGGTTTCCCTTTCCTAGCTTTGGTGATCGAGGCTGCTGATTCTGCCGGATAGATTGCCGGTAAACGAGATGCAGGCTGTAGCGGTAGGCTTATCTGACGCTTGCTGTATTACAGGTTTCCCTTTCCTAGCTCTGGTGATCGAGGCTGCTAATTCTGCCGGATAGATTGCCGCTAAACGGGATACAGGCTGTAGCGGTAGGCTTATCTGACACTTGCTGTATTACAGGTTTCCCTTTCCTAGCTTTGGTGATCGAGGTTGCTGATTCTACCAGATAGATTGTCGGTAAACGGGATGCAGGCTGTAGCGGTAGGCTTATCTGACGCTTGCTGTATTACAGGTTTCCCTGTCCTAGCTCTGGTGATCGAGGCTGCAGATTCTGCCGGATAGATTGCCGGTAAACGGGATGTAGGCTGTAGCGGTAGGCTTATCTGACGCTTGCTGTATTACAGGTTTCCCTGTCCTAGCTCTGGTGATCGAGGCTGCTGATTCTGCCGGATAGATTGCCGGTAAACGTGATGCAGGCTGTAGCGGTAGGCTTATCTGACGCTTGCTGTATTACAGGTTTCCCTGTCCTAGCTTTGGTGATCGAGGCTGCTGATTCTGCCGGATAGTTTGCCGGTAAACGGGATGCAGGCTGTAGCGGTAGGCTTATCTGACGCTTGCTGTATTACAGGTTTCCCTTTCCTAGCTCTGGTGATCGAGGCTGCTGATTCTGTCGGATAGATTGCCGGTAAACGGGATGCAGGCTGTAACGGTAGGCTTATCTGGCGCTTGATGTATTACAGGTTTCCCTTTCCTAGCTTTGGTGATCGAGGCTGATGATTCTGCCGGATAGGTTACCGGTAAACGGGATGCAGGTTGTAGCGGTAGGCTTATCTGACACTTGCTGTATTACAGGTTTCCCTTTCCTAGCTTTGGTGATCGAGGTTGCTGATTCTACCAGATAGATTGTCGGTAAACGGGATGCAGGCTGTAGCGGTAGGCTTATCTGACGCTTGCTGTATTACAGGTTTCCCTGTCCTAGCTCTGGTGATCGAGGCTGCAGATTCTGCGGATAGATTGCCGGTAAACGGGATGTAGGCTGTAGCGGTAGGCTTATCTGACGCTTGCTGGATTACAGGTTTCCCTTTCCTATCTTTGGTGATCGTGGCTGCTGATTCTGCCGGATAGATTACCGGTAAACGTGATGTAGGCTGTAGCGGTAGGCTTATCTGACGCTTGCTGTATTACAGGTTGCCCTTTCCTAGCTTTGGTGATCGAGGCTGCTGATTCCGCCGGATAGATTGCCGGTAAACGTGATGTAGGCTGTAGCGGTAGGCTTATCTGACGCTTGCTGTATTACAGGTTGCCCTTTCCTAGCTTTGGTGATCGAGGCTGCTGATTCCGCCGGATAGATTGCCGGTAAACGTGATGTAGGCTGTAGTGGTAGGCCGTTTTTATTCGGAGTAGCCGTTTTGACGGAAAGTGAGTCTCAGGTGCTGTAATTCTTGTTTTAAGTGGCTGGGATCAGAGATAGACAAAGCTCTATGGGCCAGTGTATTGTGACTTTGTGGGCTCGTGAAATGAAAAGTCCAATTACACAAACTCAACAATGTTCTTTATTTCCACCTTATTCCAATTACAGTCTGCTATACACAATTACAATTTACCAGTTTGTCCGTTACCGTTCCGATGCACGTACACAATTGCAATTTAATTTACACCATTCAACCTTGCCAGTTCGTCTTTACACGTCCGCTCAACTCAACTACACGTCCGCCCGGCTCACGGTCACTCACTCAACTCACTACACGTCCGCACACCGCGACGTCCTCTACTCGACTAACCGTCGCCTCGCTTGTATCGATCGCCCCGAAACCTCTGGATTCTTCGATTATGGAGGGGGAAATCATTCTGGAGCCTTCGAGCACCTTCGCGCGGTAGGAGGAGGTGCCACCCCTTGCGTCCCCCCCGCCACCACCGCCAGTCCGCATTATCGATCTGCAACGCGAGTTCGCCGTCTACGTCATAGTATTGAGAACTCCCAGTCGTTGAGACTTATGATGGAAACTATGAGCGTTCAGATAGAGATCGTTGTGTGTAGGCTTGCGGTATACAGCATGCCCCAAGGTACCGTTGCTGTTTTTTGAAACAAGAATGTCCAGGAATGGAAGAGTTCCATTCTATACAGACATTTGTTATGAGGTAAGGAATTGGACTAAACTTAAATGATTGCAAGAATAAAATAGGATTCTATAAATCAACGCCTAAATTGCACGATTTAATGATTTCCCAATTTCATAATGTTTATTTTATTTGCTACATATCTGTAGTAAACAAAGAAGAATTGCTATTAACCTTAGTTGTTGTAAAGCGATATTAAATAAATGAAAACAAAGAAGAACTGTATTCTAAAAATTCTACAGCGAAATTTCACTATAAATAAGTCACGCCTTCCATTGATTTAAGATACTTACATTGAAAAATAAAATATATATGTATATTCATAATTTCGGAACAAATAGTTTGTTAATTTCTCCTCATTTCTAGTGATATATGATGATATATGATATATTTATTGTGCATATTCCAAAATTTTACAATTTACAACTTTAGATTACATTTATTTGTATTTACCTTGTTGCTACCTTGTCTTACATGACACCCTAGTCTTCTGCTCTGTCAGGTAGCTCTTATCCTCCATGTCTCCTTCTTACTTAATTAGCCCCTTTCCTCCCCTCATCTTCCTTTCTTTTATTCTTTACATGTCTTGTCTATTTTTCTTTTACTTTCTACAAGAACTCACCAAAACTTCTTACCTTCTTTTCCTCCTTTCCTGTTTACTTTTTATAGCTACTATCCTCTTCTCTACTTTCTCCCATTTTGCTTCCCAAACCTTTTTTCTCCATACCGCAACCTCCTGGCATTCTGTTACATAGTGTTCTGTGCTTTCTCTCTCCCCACACAATTCACAAATTCCCCTTTCCCTCCCTCTTATCCCTCTTAGACACATCATTCCTGTTCTCTTCCAAGCTAAACCTTTCTCTCTCTTGCCTATTGCAGTAATCTACATATGCTTCTCGTCCCCAATTTATTTTTATTTGTTTGTAAAATTGTAATGATTTCATATTTTCTAGATTTCCCCATATTTCCTGTCTTTCTATATCTTCTATTCTGCATTTTACTAATTTACCCACATCGCTTGTATTTCTTTCCTCTAATCTCCATATATCTACCATTCCTATTGTTCCATAATTCCTACACCTAGTGAACTATAAAAGATAAAAGCGTGTCTGTTATAAAAATAGACGTCGATATTCTTAACATAATTTATTTTAGGTAATGTTTTCTGTATTATAAGCCTTTTTCTAGATATTATTTTGTTATTAGTTTAAATTATCCAATACGTTTTGTCGTTTTTACAGTGCTGTCGCTATTCAGTTATCTCGTAGTCCTGGAAATGGTTGCCATTGCAAGAATCGGACTTCAAACATGTGACAATCCGTTCGATTTCCTCTATTTTCCTTGTAACTATAACTAAACCTGGAACTGAACTATGTTTTATTATGAAATATATTTTGGTAAGTGCATTTAGTACATAATTTATGAAAATGAAGGATAGTGGGTAGTGAAGTATGTATGAAGCAGTGCATGATTTTTCAAAATAGTGAGCAAAGTCGTATTATCTACCTACATGCTTCCCACGTGGGCAAAGTCTCGCCCAGAAAGTAAACTAACAACTGACGATCACAGTTGCCAGCATCTTTGGGAAAGTCCGTGTTTTACAATCAACAAACGGCGCCTATGTCTGTATAACAGTGCTGGGGAAATACAACTGCCATCAAAATATATAGTTTCGGAGAGATATTTAATTGCCTACTTTACTATTCTACTTTTATTCTAATCAGCCTTTCTTTTAAATAGTTTTGGTCTACTTTAAGGACAAGTCAGGCGGTCTTATGGACGTATATTTGACATAAGTACACAAATAAGTCACATTTAGGTTTTTATAACACTACAATTCAGATCGACGGTTTTTTTATATTTGAAGCAATTGCTCATCAGGTATAAACATTTCTGAACTGTTACTTGACTTTATATACAGGAGTTGTCGTAAGGTTTTAATTATCACCCTTTAAACGTGCGATAGAGAGTTTGTGTTGATGTGTGCTTGTTATTTCTTCTCTATGTAGTCACCATTCCAGATTTACACGTTTTTTTCCAGCGTTGCTTGACGTTGATTGTTGAATTCTGCAGAATTCGCTTTAAACCACTCTTCCACTTCATGAATGACGTCATTTGTGTTGTCAAATTGGCGTATTCTTCATTTTCGGGAACAATAAAAGGTCACTTGTTGCGAGATCGGGCGAATAAGGCGGATGCTGCAAGATCTCAAAGCCACATTCACTTGTTTTGTCAACTACAACTTGAGATGAATGAGCTAGTGCATTGCCAGCCAGAAGACGAACACCATAGGATTTTCATCTGTTCTTATACACGAAACAGTGGTTTGCATCTCAGCAAAGAGCTTCACCAGGCCGTGACGGGTTGGCTACGTTCACAAGCGGCAGAGTTTTATGCAGATGGTGTTTCAAAGACTGTTAAAAATATGATAAGTAGTTGAATTTGTTCGGAGAGTGGTGTAAAATATATGTAAAACTGTTGTAGCTTTCAGATATACTAATACCATTTTTTATTTAAACTGGTTTAATTTTTATTTCAAAATGACGGAGCACTCTCGTTGTTAGGATTTTATTTGTTGAGTAGATGTTATTCGGAAATGAGGCCGTAAATCAGACAGCATTTTGAGAGAGTCCTGAATATTTATAAATTATATTTAAATGTATATTGTTTTAACTTTCTCATGGATATTGTCACCCAATTATCGGGAAGCACCACAAACAACAGCTGAGAAGGGACCGGAGGCCACGCCACGCCCACTCATTTGTCTCCTGTCACTAACTGAAGGGATGGTTAGGGGAGGGATGTCGGGCCCCTGAGTCGTCTCTTTACCCTTCTCCTAGGTTCTGGAAACTCGGGACATTCAATTTAATCGAGAACCTTCTAGATCGGCAAGCAGACCCGATATAAGCAACACGTCGTGCCAGGGGCAGTCAGTCAGTGTTTGACGTGCTAGCGAACGAGCGCCATGTTAAGGAACGAGAAGACTGTGTACGTGCATCGGAGTATTGTCCGTAATTACTAGTGCAGTGAAATTGTAACGGACGAACTGGTGAATTGTAATTGTGTGCAGCACGTAATTCTGTGTAATTGGCAAGTGTTAAACTGTAAGTCGGTAGAAATAAAGAACATTGTTGAGTTTGTGTAATTGGACTTTTCATTTCACGAACCCACAAAGTCACAATTGGTGTCAGAAGTGCGACATAACACAATGGAGGCAGCATTAGAAAAGATTTTAGCGGAACTGAAACAAATGAAGGCGGCCAACGACAACATCACCGGGAAGATGGAAGAAATGAAGGCCGAATTAACAACAAAAACGGAAGCGGCAAATAACAGCCTGGCCGCGAAGCTGGAGACTACAAATAACAACCTGGCCGCGGAACTGAAACTAATGAAGACGGCCAACGACAACAGCACCGAGAAGATGGAAGAAATGAAGGCCGAGTTAACCACAGAAATGAGAGCAGCGAACGGCAGTCTGGCCACGGAAATGAAGGCGGTGAACGAGGCTCTCGCCGCAAAGTTTGAAGAACAGTTGGCTGGCGTAAAAGAGGATGTCACAGAGTTAGGCGAGCGCGTCGAAGACCTGGCGAGCCGCGTTAATGAGCTGGAAGGAAAGGCCGACAACAGCGCCAAGTCCCTGAGCGCCATGGTGGAGGACGTCGTCGGCAGGAGGTTGAAGGATTTGAAGGCCGACGCACCGGGACGCGACATAACATCGCCGCGCGTCAAACCTCCCAAGTATGACGGCGCGTCAACGTTTGAGGTCTTCCGCCGCCAGTTCGACACAGTGGCCAGGCACAACGGATGGTCACTGGAGGAGGAGGCCACACAGTTAATAGCCAGCCTCCAGGGAAGAGCCGCGGAAGTCCTGAACGCAGTGCAGACGACGGCGGCGCCCAAGGACATCTGGGAAGCCCTGGAGAATCGCTTCGGGAACCACCGCTTAGCCGCAGCATACCGAAGCCAGCTAAAGGCAAGGTCGCAGCAGCCGGGGGAGACGCTGCAGGAGTTCGCCATAGCGATCGAGCAGCTGGCTAGCAAGGCCTTGGTTGACCTGCCACTGGAGTTCGTATCCCGGGAAGCCGCCTACAATTTTGTCGACGGGGTACGGGACGCGGAGATTCGTCAGCGCCTAATGCTCGGCGAATATAAAACCATACACGAGGCGCTGACAGCGGCATTAAGGATGGAGGCGGCCAAAGTAACATCTATTCCGACGTCAAGAACGCGAAGTGTCCGCTACGCCGGAGACAGGAGACCAGCTGAAGGACGCCGGCGAACACCTAGTGGCCTGTGTTGGGGATGTGGACAGCCCGGACACCTACAGAGAGACTGCCCACGCCAGGAAGAGCAGCCGGAAAACGAGTAAGGGCCGTCGTGGAGAGGGGCACGTCGGCGCCATCACCACCATCCCCTCGAGTGACACTGCGTGCCGTCAGCCGGCGTATGGATGACAGCCTCATCGCGGACGGTTGGATAAGAGGAAAGCCGTGCCGCGTGCTGGTGGACACCGGGGCGGCCGTGACCATCATCAGACCTCACGTGGCGAAGGGTTTGCCGACAAGGAAGCCAAGCCGGCCATACCAGCTTGTCACGGCATCGGGCGACACCTTGCCTGTGGAGGGGGAGGCCCTGCTGGAGCTGAACTTGGGACGGAGTGCCGTGCGTCTGTGGGTGTTCGTCGCGAAGGTGGCTGAGGAGGTGATCCTGGGACTGGATGCCCTCAGGAGCCATGAGGCGACGGTCGACGTCGGCAAGAAGGTCCTGCGGCTTAACGGAGAAGAGGTTATACTCCGTCAACCCGAAGAGCGCCTTGGAATTTGCAGGGTCGTCTTGGACGAAGACGTGGTTGTTCCCGCGAGGAGCGAGGTGGTGGTGACGGCGCGACTGGAGGGCCAGAGAACCAGGAACATGATGCTGGACCAGAAGACGCCTGTAAACGGACTGTGTGTAGCCAGGGCATTGCTGCCGTGCCGAGAGGAGGTGCCCGTGAGACTGCTAAATCCTACGGACGCCGATCACGACGTCCAGGCCGGGACGGAGTTGGGAATGTGCGAGCCCGTGGTGAGCGTAACAGCTATCGACGAGACACTAGAGCCGGCGCCGAAGCAACACCTGGGGCCCCGGCTAGAAGGCTCGGTGGAGAGGGCGGCCGACCACCTGACCACAGAACAGCTGGAGAAGGTTCGACAACTGCTAAGGCGGTATCAGCGCGTCTTCAGCCAAGGTGATAGTGACTACGGCCGCACGGACAAAGTTCTTCACCGCATCGACACCGGGGACGCCCGGCCTATTCGGCAACCACATACACGCGTTCCGCTGGCGAAGCAAGGGGCGGTGCGAGACATGCTGGAGGACATGAGATCCAGGGGAGTGATTGAAGAGTCTGACAGCCCTTGGTGTTCCCCTGTAGCTTGGTGACAAAGAAGAACGGCGAGCTGCGCTTCTGCGTAGACTACAGAAAATTGAACGCCGTCACCCGGAAGGACTGTTTTCCCTTACCCCGGATTGACGACACCCTGGACACGCTAGCTGGTGCACAGTGGTTCTCGACCCTGGACCTGAAGTCGGGCTACTGGCAGGTAGCTCTAGACCCGAGAGACAAGGAGAAGACTGCATTCTCGACGGGCCAAGGGCTCTGGCAGTTCACGGTTATGGCCTTTGGCCTCTGCAACGCACCAGCTACCTTCCAGTGCCTTATGGAGTCAGTGATGAGAGGGCTGACTTACGATGCCTGCCTGCTATACCTGGACGACATCATCATCGTCGGGAAGACTTTTGAAGATCACCTCGAGAATCTGAGTAAGGTGCTACAGAGACTGCAAGCGACCAACTTGAAGCTGAACGCGAAGAAGTGCCAGCTCTTCCGCAAGGAAGTTAACTACTTGGGCCACATAGTCTCGGCAACCGGAGTGGCCACAGACCCGGAGAAGACACAGGCTGTGAGAGATTGGCCTCGCCCAAAGGATAGGAAAGAGTTGCGCAGTTTCCTGGGGCTGTGCAGTTATTACCGCCGCTTCATAAAGGGGTTCTCCAACATCGCAAAACCCCTCACCCGCCTGACGGAGGAACACCGGCCTTATGTGTGGACAGAGGACGCCGGAAACGCTTTCCAGCACCTAAAGGAGACCCTGTGCTGTGCTCCAATTTTGGGTTTCCCACAACCGGGTGGCGCCTTCATTGCGGATACCGACGCCAGCGACCATTGCATTGGAGGTGTCCTATCGCAGATCCAGGATGGCCATGAGCGGGTGATAGCCTATTACAGCAAGACGCTATCCAAGGCAGAGAAGAACTACTGCGTCACCCGACGGGAGTTACTGGCGGTAGTAAAGACATTGGAGCACTTCCACAAGTACCTGTACGGTCAGCCATTCCACCTGAGAACTGACCATTCCGCCCTAACCTGGCTATTGAGCTTTAAGAACCTGGAAGGCCAGACAGCACGTTGGGTCCAGAGGCTGCAGGAGTACGACTTCACCTCGGAACATCGTAGAGGGAAGAGCCACGGTAACGCAGACGCCATGTCCCGAAGACCCTGTCCAGAAGAGTGCGGCCAGTGCACAAGGGTGGAAGAGAAGGAGCGTGCCGCAGCAGTCCGAGTAGTTGTGGCAGTGCCTGCTGAAGGCTGGGATAGCGCAGGCCTGAGGAGGGAGCAGCTGGCGGACGCAGACTTGGGGCCACTCTTGAGGGAAGTGGAGGCAGGGATGAGACCAACCTGGGAGGACATCGCACCGAGGAGCGCCACCTACAAGTCGTACTGGGCCCAATGGGACTCGTTGAAGACCAGAGAGGGCGTGCTGTTCCGGGTACGGGAATCACCCGATGGGAAGACGCAGAGAGAGCAGTTGGTACTTCCCCGGAGTAAGGTCCCGGAAGTCCTGGAGGAAGTGCACGCCGGTACTTCGGGAGGACACCTGGGAGCGAACCGAACAATTGACAAACTACGGCAGCGCTACTACTGGCTGAGACTCCGAGCAGATGCTGAGAGATGGTGCCGTCAGTGTCACGTGAGCGCGGCGAGTCGTGGCCCTCAGACTAGGAGCCGGGGTCGCATGCAGCAGTACAACGTCGGAGCGCCATTCGAACGGATCGCCGTTGACATTGCTGGACCGTTCCCAGTTTCCGACCGAGGCAACAAGTACCTAATGGTGGTCGTGGACTACTTCACCAAGTGGCCGGAGGTGTATGCCATCCCAAACCAAGAGGCAAAGACAGTCACAGACTGCCTCGTGGAGCAAGTATTCTGTCGATTTGGGGTGCCGTTAGAGCTACACAGTGACCAGGGTACCAACTTTGAGTCCAACCTAATGAAGGAGGCACTACAAAGGCTTGGGGTGAACAAGACTCGCACTACGCCTCTACATCCCCAATCGGATGGCATGGTCGAAAGGTACATCAAGACCTTAGAGGAACACCTGAGGAAGGTCGTGGCCAGTCATCAGCGAGACTGGGACGTCAAGGTGCCACTGTTCTTGCTGGCCTATCGCTCGTCTACACACGACACAACTGGGATGACGCCAGCCAGCTTAATGTTCGGCCGAGAGTTACGCCTCCCTTGTGACCTGGCTTTTGGAAGCCCTCCGGAAGCGAAACAGCCAGCGACCGAGTATGTGGAGAACTTGGTGGACCATCTCCACGACATGCACGAGATGGCTCGCCAGAACATCCAGAAGGCGAGCGACCGCATGAAGACCAGGTATGACAGGCAAGCCAACAGCCAAGGGTTCCAGCAAGGTGACCTAGTCTGGTTGTACCGTCCTACCCGGACCAAGGGACGCTGCCCGAAGGTCCAGCAGCCATGGCAAGGACCGTACCGGGTGGTGAAGAGGATTAACGACGTGGTCTGCCGCATCCAGAAGGTTCCCCGAGGGAAGATGTTGGTGGTACACCTGGATCGTCTAGCCCGCTACGATGGTGCTGTTGGGGACGACCAGCTTTGAGGAGGGAGCAGTGTCTCCCAATAATCGGGAAGCACCACAAACAACAGCTGAGAAGGGACCGGAGGCCACGCCACGCCCACTCATTTGTCTCCTGTCACTAACTGAAGGGATGGTTAGGGGAGGGATGTCGGGCCCCTGAGCCGTCTCTTTACCCTTCTCCTAGGTTCTGGAAACTCGGGACATTCAATTTAATCGAGAACCTTCTAGATCGGCAAGCAGACCCTATATAAGCAACACGTCGTGCCAGGGGCAGTCAGTCAGTGTTTGACGTGCTAGCGAACGAGCGCCGTGTTAAGGAACGAGAAGACTGTGTACGTGCATCGGAGTATTGTCCGTAATTACTAGTGCAAGTGAAATTGTAACGGACGAACTGGTGAATTGTAATTGTGTGCAGCACGTAATTCTGTGTAATTGGCAAGTGTTAAACTGTAAGTCGGTAGAAATAAAGAACATTGTTGAGTTTGTGTAATTGGACTTTTCATTTCACGAACCCACAAAGTCACAATATGATATTCATTTGTCTTGCGTTGCATCAGTTGACAACTTGACTTTTAGAAAACCACAACATCCTACACATAGGAGGCAGTGGACGTAATAAGACTATGAAAATAAGTAACAAAAAATTTAATTAATTAATACATTAAAACTTTCTCCAAATTTGCTCATCTTTTGAGAAAACTGAAAAGTTGACTACGCCATTTTATACAAGTATTATGTAGGTAACTCAGATTCACGATGTTCTTGAATGAGACAATTGTCACTAGAAACCAAAGTTAATAATACCGGCGTGTTAAATAAAAGGCCAAATTTTACTATCATTGTCTAAAAAATGCATTTTAGAGTGAATCGTATCCAAGATATTCCTCGTTATTTGTCTCTGGGTTTTCCAGAAATTCTTTTCTCAAACGGAAAGTCGTTATTCGTTTTGTTATCTCTATGTCGTGCAAAGAGAAATGGAAGCTCAAAACCATAAATCACATAATGTGCTCTTAAATTCCATTGTGTACCCATGTTACCTTGCACCTACAACAAGATAATTTCTGCAAACGTTTACTATACACTTTAAGCGATAGTCAAAGCTTTTAAAAGCTGTTCTCTATGTCATGACCTTGCAATTACGTCCTCTTTACACGGCCAAGAGACTTAACGTTTGAGAAAAGTGTAAGTTTTTAATTGTAAGACTTCACAAACCAATTTGACATAAATTGTGTGTTAAAACGCATCTATTATGGGTTATCAGTTATAGAAAAGTCATCTATAATGAAGAGGACTTTGAGAATATTTACAGAAAATTCAATATATTTCATTTGTCATGAAAAGATCTTCAGATGTTTATAGAATCGAAATGTTCGAGAAATGTTCCCATGTGGAGAGATACACTCGCATATTTGGAAGATAAAGAACTTAAATAGTAGGACGCCTGTTCATAGATGTACTTTGGCTCTAACTTTTCGACATTCATAGACGATAAATCGCTTTGCACCAAGAAAAGCCGTGGACCTGCAAGAACCAAATGTTGCACGATGAAGAAGCTTCCTTCTGCGCATGCGCGAGTCACATAGAATGGTAAACAGACCTCTCAGCTGTTTCTTAATCATACTTAATGTTTAACAGCACAAGTTATGTGTTCTGTGAACATAGAGTTATCAAAGAAGCGTGCAGTCAATTGTTTGTTTTCTTTAGTTCAGTCTCTACAAACGTCAATATAAGAAAGGAGGCATGGCGAGAAATATATAGATTTTTACACTTTTTGGAGGAAAAGAATGAAGTATATTGCGTTTAAAGCAGCAATGGAAGAGACCGAAGGCACGTGCAAACACTAATGTTCACAAATTGCAATCTTTATTGTGTTATACTTAAGGTTAAGCTAATATGGACTTTTATTTAAACTACAAAAACTAATTTCACGGCTGTTGAACGCATAAAAGTAAATGCACTACGGTTATCCAGTAGTTATTTATATATCCAAAGAGCTTAGCCCTAATGCATTAACCGAGAGACCGCCGAGGTTAAATAAAATTATCCTGGAGCAGATATAGTAAAGTAAATTTCAGTTGGTTAACTCTGCCTGACGGGAAAGAATCAGGTGATGTGCAAGCTTCATTTACAGTTTTACTTAATCTGTATCTATTTCTGAAGCTTAGATCGACATACTTAACAATAATTTCCAGTCGTAGTAGATAAGTTTTCCTTCATCATGTTATTTCTCGATTTCTACTCACTGCAGCCACAGTCATTACTTCATAGTCGTCCATTTTGCAAAGATGGTCTTCCTTTAATCTACCCGTTAGATGTGGACCACAGTGTTGTTTGGTCCCCGGACCATCGCTAATCCCGGTTTATGAATAAGGAAATCGATAGTCCACCGTTAGTCCACGCGAAGTAACAAGTTGGTCCGACCAAAACTATGAATAAGGCCCTGGTAAATTTGATATTTAACTGAGTTTACGTTTTTTTTTAATTAGGTATACCACTTACGTACGGCAGAAACAGAGTGATTTCTCTAAAATAATAGTGTTTATTAATCCACGTAGTTACTGTAAGCATGTAGTTACACACGCTGGTGTCATTGCACCGCATGCTATCATCATGACCCGAAAAATGCACATACTTCCTTCCGCTGTGAATATGGAACCCCGCGTGGCGACTGTTTTCCCAGCATGCAATTGGCTACAATTAATAACACTTCCCCTCTCCTCGCTTTCACTCTCCCCGCCAGGTGTTGTAACCTAGAAAAACAACGGGATAATCTGTAACCTTGAATTGGTTTTGTTTTCAACCTATTTCGTAGCGGAGATGAGCTCCGACAGATAATAACGACCAGTTAACTCCAAGATTAGTGAGATTTTGTAAGCTTTACGTTATCACAAATGTGTAAACGTTAGTGTAGCTAATGACGAACGTCTCGACAACAGCTGAGCAGGAGGCTAACCTCGTCAGCGGTAAGTGCTAATGTCTAAGTGTACTATTGCACGAAAGCTTCATTAGTGTTTACCTATAAAATGTAGAGAAGTTATTACATTCCAACCCAAAAATAGTTATCAAGCTTTCATAATAGATGCACTGAAAAGGCGTGTTTACATCTGTGAACAACATAACCTAAAAACGAAAAGTCTAGTCGTGAAATCGAACGAAAATCTGGATAGAAAATATACATTTTGTGCTTTTTGTTGCATTTATACTCCATACTTTCATTTGACACATTTCATATAGGCAATATGGCCTTACCTAAACACAAATATCTAATTATTATGATAAAATATAAGTATTTGCCATAAACCACTTCTCTTTTTAAGAAATTTGATGAACTTTCAAGACTCTAGTTTCACGAAATTGTTTCTGCATCATCTTATTTCGATGGAGAATGTAAATTTAAAACAAAATCGTGTCATTTTGTTTATTCCTGTTGTTGTCTTTTCTGTAGCTGGTGACGTATTATTTTTTGTATCTATTACCAAATTCTGAAGATAAAACAAATTAAAGAGAGAGCGATTGGTGGTATTGTCACGTGGATGGTTGAGGGATACTTGGAAATATATCAAAATGTAGAACTTTTTATTTAATGCATTGACAGGATTTCAAAATTCATTACACGATTTTTAGTTGTTAAGATGACTATTTTCCCCTTAACTATTAAATCTATCGGACTATTTAACTGTTTTAATAATTTAACTTGTGTATTTGTTTCATGATTAAATGATCAAACATGATCTGCCATGGCTGATAATCTACATTCTAATTTTGATTGTCACACTGCATAAATATAATTTATTTGTTGCTTCACTGTTACTAGATTAATTTTTTACGTATTTAATTGTCGTTTTTTTTCTCAAAACAAATTTTCATCGTTTTTCATTACTTAAAATGCTTCTATTGTTACAATACACGACCGATCATTAGCAGAAGTTCTCGAATAATTACTTAAGAGACTCAAATAGCCTTTTTATGACATTTTATCATTACGTTCTTTTAATTAAATAAGTTTATAGCCTCGTATTCATAAAATGGAAAATGTCATAAAGGAAAGGGTTTATATTTGTTTTATATCATAGCTGAATTTGAATTTTAAACAACTATCTTATAATGATCTTCTAAAGATAAAATAACATTCATAGAGGCTATTCAAAAAGACTTATTTGATACTTGAGGCATTTTCTATTATTGTCATTGTTTATTATTATTATTATTATTATTATTATTATTATTATTATTATTATTATTATTATTATTATTATTATTATTATTATTATTATTATTATTATTATTATTATTATTATTATTATTATTATTATTATTATTATTATTATTATTATTATTATTATTATTATTATTATTATTATTATTATTATTATTATTATTATTATTATTATTATTATTATTATTATTATTATTATTATTATTATTATTATTATTATTATTATTATTATTATTATTATTATTATTATTATTATTATTATTATTATTATTATTATTATTATTATTATTATTATTATTATTATTATTATTATTATTAGTTTACGTCCTTTAAGTTTTTAAGTCATATTGGGTGATGAATGAAATGATGCTCGAATGGGCCGAGGGACCATGGAGCTTAGAGTTACCCGACATTCATCTTTCAGGATAATGGAAAACCCCTGAAAAATCTTATCCTGGTAACTCACCCTGACCGAGATTCGAACTCCTCCTGAACACGAGGCAGACATGATGTTATGGTAAGTCTGATATATACTGGTCTAAGTATTTAGGAGCAGGATCTATGTGCAGAGGTTCTACTCCCATTAGTACTGGACCCGTAGGACCAAGGACCCGGGTCTCCTTCTACCCGGGAGCAATGGATACTCCGGGACTCTTTCCATAGGGCAATCAATACCTGATTTCCTAAAAAGCGCCCCCCCCACCGCTGAGCATAACGTCAAGACGGGATGGAAGGGGATACGCCACTTACGTGCATCAACCCCGCAGGAAAGACTACCGAATAACCTCGGTGGGGCTTCCTGGTGATCTGGCACACCTTCTACTAGCTCTGTAGGATAGTACCCGGGACTAATGAGGCAACCCTCTACCCCCTTCGGGCGGCCGAAGCCTGGCGGAGGTACCCAATTCCCCGTGGGTTTCGGGAACACACTGCCCCCTCGAGTCCAACCCAATCCGAACAACTCCCTATCGGGAGGAGCTGGGCAGTTCGGCACGAGGTTCCTCTAGTAACGTCAGAGCTACCACGAGTGCTAAGGATCCGCAGCGCTCGCACCTCGGCAGCTCCCATACGGGAAAGAAGCGACTTAAAGAGTTTCAAGAAAATTCCCCCAACCTGAGCTTAAAAAGCTTCCTATATATAAAGGATACCTGAAAATGTTCATTGAATACCATATGCCTGAAATACTTCATGACAAATAATATATAAATTGTATATATACGGGTTGTTACAAAACGACGCCGAACAATTAAAACTGTTTCGTACTTTATAACTTAACTAGTGCGAATTTCGGTGTCATATCTTCGAAGTTCTGTTAGGTAATATTTTATGCAGAATTAAATATTACATGACTTTGTGATTAGGCAGTGCAGGAACTACTGGTGCACGAACCTCAAAAGTTGTTATTAGGACGTAGCGGCCACGAAAACATTACTCCTTGCTCTTTATCAGTGACCCTAGTCTACCTTTCAGGTAATGAGACAAAGGACAGTCGACTAATAACTCGGACAGTTGAAGGTCGCTCTTCAGTGTAAAACTACACATTCCGTCCTAACAGAGAGGATTTTGCGTGTACTTAGATAGCAAATCCAAGCAATATGGAGCGCTATACGAACGTCGAAATGACGGATATGGTTTTGATGGATGCAAGAGCTGAAGAGAGTTCAACGAACGCACGATTAATTTAGTTTCATAAAAAATATGAATTGTAAAAATAGTTACATCAATGATAACATTTATTTAACTCCAGAGCATTTTCTTATGATATTAATTGTACAATACTTTCAGCCACTTACTGTAAATATCAACAGCTTCGTTTTCAGTTAAAATGATTTATTTAGTATTATCAAACACGTAAATTAAATGCTCGTCTCATTGTATAAGCCATTTACTTTTAGTTAATTTATCTACAATTCTTTGATGTTGTTTTCTGTTCTGTTTATCATTTAATGTTTTCATCGTCAACCTCACTAACATTAACTTCTCTTTAAAAGGAATAAGTTGCATATGTCCATCAGCTTATTTGCCATCATGGACTGCTATAACGAACACGTTAAACACCCACAAGTAATAATTAAGTAATAGCTTCTTTATTGGAGTTTCATAAGCTAAAGAAATTCTTAATACTAGCAAGCTAAAGTGTCCACAAACAGCTACAACTCGCGACACGGCATGTGACCTATACCTGCGAACTCCGACAGCGTGAGGCACGAGTCGTTCCTGTCACTTCCTAATACACACTCATTCTGGAGTGTTTTAATGTGGCTCTATTGGCAGTAAAAACTATCTATATGTATCACATAGAAGCTGAGCAACTACTTCTATATGTTCGTTCGGCGTCGTTTTGAAACACCCTGTATATATAATCTTAAAATGTTCAAGGAATAGTATTAGCCATTTTAGAGTTATACGAGGCATGTTTTTTAAGACGGTACCGTTTTGGAATTAAAAAAAGACATGCTTAGATATCGCAATAATTTTATTTTTACATGCAAGCTTGTACCTTAATCTACTATTCTACATAATTTCCGTGAATATTGAGGCACTTGTCATAACGTGGCACCAGTTTTTCAATACCCTCCTCATAAAATTCTGCCGCCTGACGTGTTAACCACTGTATCACAACTGTTTTGACTTCGTTATCGTCTTGAAGACGCTGACCGCCCAGATGTTTCTTCAAGTACAGGAACAAATGGTAGTCGCTTTTCGTCTACTTTCTGCACCAAATCTTCAGTAACGACCGAAGGACGCCCACTCCGTTCTTCATCATGCACATTTGTGCGGCCATGTTTAAATGCTCTCACCCATTTCCTTACCACTCCATCACTCATAATGTTTTGTCCGTAAACTTCACAGATCTCACGATGAATATCGATCGGTTTTACGCCTTTAGCACTAAGAAATCGTATAACAGCCCGTACTTCACAATCGGCGGGACTCACGATTGTCGGAGGCATCTTAAACACTCATTAACCAACGTACATAATGAAGAATCAGACTATAATGGCGTCAGTGCGTAGACAAGAGATGTAGGTAACCTACGCGCATGCGCGGAACGCCGTCCGTAGCGCTGCGGCGGCGGAATCGCAAAACGGTACTGACTTAAAAAACATGCCTCGTATTTGTTTACTTCAATTTTCAAATATGTATACGTTTTTCAAGTGGCTTTTTGTGATCATGCAAAGAATCTCAATATCAAAGATACAGGATGACTTATTTTCATTTCTACATTGAAGTGCATAAATATTTAATGAAAAATTATTTCGACTAACACAAAATAAACATGGTTTGTTGAAGAGTAAATTTAGAACTCCATATGAATGTAATATCCAAGATTTTAGCACATTTATGTATCACCACTAATGTAACTTTTCTTCGGAAGTCAATTTTTATTTTTGACTTCTTTTGTTTAAGTGCTGGATTATTCTTATTTGTCATTTGGCTAGATGTAAACAAAGCAAGGGTCATTCTCACTGTCTGCTCTGGAAGGGTAATCATGCGGATTGAACTGTTTTTTACCATTCTATTTCAAATGCAATAAGGCAACAGTCCTATTTGTTTAAAGTAAAGAAGAATAAGTTACAAATCTACTTCCCTTGCTACATTTCGTAAAGTAGGTGCGTGCTGCATAAGGGCCTTATGTTTGCTACGTAACGTAATAACAATTCGACCTATACATATAACATTTAAAAAGACTAAAAACTATATGCGAAGTTATATTTACAAAAGTGTATATCCATCCACATGAAATCTCGGTATGGAAATGTTTGCTGGATAAAGTCTACCTCAGTGGTACAGAACTGTTTCTGTAGATATCTCATTATTTCGAAGCAGGAACTCTGGACATATTTGTCAAAAGCCGAGTTAGCTGCGAAGGAAATACCCTTCGTTGTCTTATCGTCACTCTGGTGATACCAACATGATAAATATGAAGTAATGTGTTCCAAGCAATTTTCTTTGATTACAGGTTTATCAGCAAATTCCTCAAGGGTACACAAGTTTTAACAATTACACTACTAATGACTTTCAAAAAACCCTCTAATCTTGACTTTCTACAACACTGATGTAGGAACAGTTGACAAAATGCTCTCGTTGTATAGAAAGGCCGTAACGATGTGCTGCAAGCGTAAGTAATGCATTTTTGTAGCTTTTTATAAGTTAATAATAAATCTTTCGAGAAACAAATGGTGGATATCACTGCTCTTAGAGGTGTTTGTTAGACCTTGGTGATTGTGTCACAAATAGTGAAAGAGAAGAAAATATGCGTGTATGTGTGTTAATCTAAAAATCACTCAACCGAAGTTGATAGTTCAGTGTGATCCATATACACCTGAACTATGTCAATAGGCCATAACTTTTGAACCAATAATAGGACACATGTACAACTTTGTTAGAATATAATACACAACTGGGAGATAACATTACACTATTTACATCTCGGAGAAAATGTTGCAAGTGTCCTCCACCAGCATCTGTAGATTGTAGGTCCCATTTTCTTTGATACGACTGTAGACACTGAAGTTTATATGGGTATCTTCAAGACATTTGTGGAGCAGCTGGATGTAATCGAATTGAGAGAAGGTTATTTCCAACAAGATGGAGCAACGTGCCATACATTTAATGACACCATGGAACTTGTAACCAGTTTGTTTGATAATCGAATAATCTCAAAAGGTCTGTGGTCCCCGAGATACCCTGACCTAACCTCACCGGAATCTTTCTTGTGGGGATATCTAAAAATAGAGTGTACATCAATATGTCACGGACAATTGATGTTCTCAAGGAATCCATTCGAGCCGAAATAAGTAGTAACATTGGCGATGATACTCTCCGTAAAACTTCAGAGTATATAGTGAGACGAGTACAAACATGTATAGATGCTGTACTCATTTGAACATCATTTCATTTATCGTCCGACATGACTTAACGTTGGAGGTTTTCCCTTATCCTGAAAGATGCATGTCTGGTAACTCTAAGCTCTATGTACCCTGTACTCATTTGAACATCATTTCATTCATCGTCCGATATGACTTAACGTTGGAGGTTTTCTCTTATCCTGAAAGATGCATGTCTGGTAACTCTAAGCTCTATGTACCCTGTACTCATTTGAACATCATTTCATTCATCGTCCGATATGACTTAACGTTGGAGGTTTTCTCTTATCCTGAAAGATGAATGTCTGGTAACTCTAAGCTCTATGTACCCTGTAGTCATTTGAACATCATTTCATTCATCGTCCGATATGACTTAACGTTGGAGGTTTTCTCTTATCCTGAAAGATGCAAGTCTGGTAACTCTAAGCTCTATGTACCCTGTACTCATTTGAACTCATTTCATTCATCGTCCGATATGACTTAACGTTGGAGGTTTTCTCTTATCCTGAAAGATGAATGTCTGGTAACTCTAAGCTCTATGTACCCTGTACTCATTTGAACATCATTTCATTCATCGTCCGATATGACTTAACGTTGGAGGTTTTCTCTTATCCTGAAAGATGCATGTCTGGTAACTCTAAGCTCTATGTACCCTGTACTCATTTGAACATCATTTCATTCATCGTCCGATATGACTTAACGTTGGAGGTTTTCTCTTATCCTGAAAGATGAATGTCTGGTAACTCTAAGCTCTATGTACCCTGTAGTCATTTGAACATCATTTCATTCATCGTCCGATATGACTTAACGTTGGAGGTTTTCTCTTATCCTGAAAGATGCAAGTCTGGTAACTCTAAGCTCTATGTACCCTGTACTCATTTGAACTCATTTCATTCATCGTCCGATATGACTTAACGTTGGAGGTTTTCTCTTATCCTGAAAGATGAATGTCTGGTAACTCTAAGCTCTATGTACCCTGTACTCATTTGAACATCATTTCATTCATCGTCCGATATGACTTAACGTTGGAGGTTTTCTCTTATCCTGAAAGATGCATGTCTGGTAACTCTAAGCTCTATGTACCCTGTACTCATTTGAACATCATTTCATTCATCGTCCGATATGACTTAACGTTGGAGGTTTTCTCTTATCCTGAAAGATGAATGTCTGGTAACTCTAAGCTCTATGTACCCTGTAGTCATTTGAACATCATTTCATTCATCGTCCGATATGACTTAACGTTGGAGGTTTTCTCTTATCCTGAAAGATGAATGTCTGGTAACTCTAAGCTCTATGTACCCTGTACTCATTTGAACATCATTTCATTCATCGTCCGATATGACTTAACGTTGGAGGTTTTCTCTTCTCCTGAAAGATGCATGTCTGGTAACTCTAAGCTCTATGTACCCTGTACTCATTTGAACATCATTTCATTCATCGTCCGATATGACTTAACGTTGGAGGTTTTCTCTTATCCTGAAAGATGAATGTCTGGTAACTCTAAGCTCTATGTACTCTGTAGTCATTTGAACATCATTTCATTCATCGTCCGATATGACTTAACGTTGGAGGTTTTCTCTTATCCTGAAAGATGCATATCTGGTAACTCTAAGCTCTATGTACCCTGTACTCATTTGAACATCATTTCATTCATCGTCCGATATGACTTAACGTTGGAGGTTTTCTCTTATCCTGAAAGATGCATGTCTGGTAACTCTAAGCTCTATGTACTCTGTAGTCATTTGAACATCATTTCATTCATCGTCCGATATGACTTAACGTTGGAGGTTTTCTCTTATCCTGAAAGATGAATGTCTGGTAACTCTAAGCTCTATGTACCCTGTACTCATTTGAACATCATTTCATTCATCGTCCGATATGACTTAACGTTGGAGGTTTTCTCTTATCCTGAAAGATGAATGTCTGGTAACTCTAAGCTCTATGTACCCTGTACTCATTTGAACATCATTTCATTTATCGTCCGATATGACTTAACGTTGGAGGTTTTCTCTTATCCTGAAAGATGAATGTCTGGTAACTCTAAGCTCTATGTACCCTGTACTCATTTGAACATCATTTCATTCATCGTCCGATATGACTTAACGTTGGAGGTTTTCTCTTATCCTGAAAGATGCATGTCTGGTAACTATAAGCTCTATGTACCCTGTACTCATTTGAACATCATTTCATTCATCGTCCGATATGACTTAACGTTGGAGGTTTTCTCTTATCCTGAAAGATGCATGTCTGGTAACTATAAGCTCTATGTACCCTGTACTCATTTGAACATCATTTCATTCATCGTCCGATATGACTTAACGTTGGAGGTTTTCTCTTATCCTGAAAGATGCATGTCTGGTAACTATAAGCTCTATGTACTCTGTAGTCATTTGAACATCATTTCATTCATCGTCCGATATGACTTAACGTTGGAGGTTTTCTCTTATCCTGAAAGATGCATGTCTGGTAACTCTAAGCTCTATGTACTCTGTAGTCATTTGAACATCATTTCATTCACCGTCCGATATGACTTAACGTTGGAGGTTTTCTCTTATCCTGAAAGATGAATGTCTGGTAACTCTAAGCTCTATGTACTCTGTAGTCATTTGAACATCATTTCATTCATCGTCCGATATGACTTAACGTTGGAGGTTTTCTCTTATCCTGAAAGATGAATGTCTGGTAACTCTAAGCTCTATGTACCCTGTACTCATTTAAACATCATTTCATTCATTGTACGATATGACTTAACGTTGGAGGTTTTCTCTTATCCTGAAAGATGAATGTCTGGTAACTCTAAGCTCTATGTACTCTGTACTCATTTGAACATCATTTCATTCATCGTCCGATATGACTTAACGTTGGAGGTTTTCTCTTATCCTGAAAGATGAATGTCTGGTAACTCTAAGCTCTATGTACTCTGTACTCATTTGAACATCATTTCATTCATCGTCCGATATGACTTAACGTTGGAGGTTTTCTCTTATCCTGAAAGATGAATGTCTGGTAACTCTAAGCTCTATGTACCCTGTACTCATTTTAACATCATTTCATTCATCGTCCGATATGACTTAACGTTGGAGGTTTTCTCTTATCCTGAAAGATGAATGTCTGGTAACTCTAAGCTCTATGGAGCCTGTACTCATTTGAACATCATTTCATTCATCGTCCGATATGACTTAACGTTGGTGAATGTAAACGAGCTACTCCACTCGTCGTACTGTGTGTACCGTAGTGAAGGACTGTAAATAGGTAACGCGGTCAAAGAGAGAAGTCACGTAATTATGATTATCTTGCTGTAT
This sequence comes from Mantis religiosa, assembly GCA_030765055.1. Lineage (NCBI taxonomy): Eukaryota > Metazoa > Arthropoda > Insecta > Mantodea > Mantidae > Mantis > Mantis religiosa. Next base: position 29,445 of record JAUKNK010000964.1, read on the forward strand.
ACGGGTACTTTCCACTTGTTATCATTAGTTCTGCTGTGGAATGTGTGTTTATGGGTATAATTCTTTACTTTTGAGCTTTACGTAACGTTCATTGCAATCGTGAGTTTGGGCAGATAAGGCTACGATATGCTATCAGGCTTAAAATAGGCTTCAGGAGAAAGCTGTGTAAGGTGCTTGGCTCTATTTATTATTTTCATACTCAATAACAACTTTGTATCGGACTGATCAAGCTCTGCTTTCCCTCATACTCACCCGCTTTAGGGAGGCCCGGGATACCCTTTATTGCCTGACCTGCCTGGTTTTTAGGGGTTTTCCCGGGTCGCTAGGCGAATGCTGAATAGGTTAATTACATCTACCGAATTTCCTGTCCCGCCATTTCATCACTATTATTATTTCACATCATATGTCATCTGGTGTTCCCTTTTAGGGCAGAAGTGTCGGTGGGAGCCTCGGCAGTGCATGGCAGGATGATATGCTCATGATAAATATCTCCTCCTGTAGGAATTCCGCCTGGACATTTCAAGACCACGGCGGGTGGAATGCCGGCAGTTTCCAACGCAGCAGTAATTGTGGTCATGCCCTCTATACTGCCGTGACTCCGTGAGTAACCGCCCTCTGTCTCCTCTCTCACTGCTCGGTTTAGAGAGATCAGAGAAGACGGTAATATAGTACAGTACAGTCTGACCATCAAAACATCAGAACATCGTACGTAACACGACGTATATTGTATTACCTGTCTGACGAATGAGTACAGTTGTTATGAGAGGTCGCTGCTCGGTTTAGAGAGATCAGAGAAGACGTGGAATATAGTACAGTACAGTCTGACCATCAAAACATCAGAACATCGTACGTAACACGACGTATATTGTATTACCTGTCTGACGAATGAGTACAGTTGTTATGAGAGGTCGCTACTCGGTTTAGAGAGATCAGAGAAGACGGCAATATAGTACAGTACAGTCTGACCATCAAAACATCAGAACATCGTACGTAACACGACGTATATTGTATTACCTGTCTGACGAATGAGTACAGTTGTTATGAGAGGTCGCTGCTCGGTTTAGAGAGATCAGAGAAGACGTGGAATATAGTACAGTACAGTCTGACCATCAAAACATCAGAACATCGTACGTTATTGTATTACCTGTCTGACGAATGAGTACAGTTGTTATGAGAGGTCGCTGCTCGGTTTAGAGAGATCAGAGAAGACGTGGAATATAGTACAGTACAGTCTGACCATCAAAACATCAGAACATCGTACGTTATTGTATTACCTGTCTGACGAATGAGTACAGTTGTTATGGGTGGTCACTGCTTGGTTTAGAGAGATCAGAGAAGACGTGGAATATAGTACAGTACAGTCTGACCATCAAAACATCAGAACATCGTACGTTATTGTATTACCTGTCTGACGAATGAGTACAGTTGTTATGGGAGGTCGCTGCTCGGTTTAGAGAGATCAGAGAAGACGTGGAATATAGTACAGTACAGTCTGACCATCAAAACATCAGAACATCGTACGTTATTGTATTACCTGTCTGACGAATGAGTACAGTTGTTATGGGTGGTCACTGCTTGGTTTAGAGAGATCAGAGAAGACGTGGAATATAGTACAGTACAGTCTGACCATCAAAACATCAGAACATCGTACGTTATTGTATTACCTGTCTGACGAATGAGTACAGTTGTTATGGGAGGTCACTGCTTGGTTTAGAGAGATCAGAGAAGACGTGGAATATAGTACAGTACAGTCTGACCATCAAAACATCAGAACATCGTACGTTATTGTATTACCTGTCTGACGAATGAGTACAGTTGTTATGGGTGGTCACTGCTTGGTTTAGAGAGATCAGAGAAGACGGGAATATAGTACAGTACAGTCTGACCATCAAAACATCAGAACATCGTACGTTATTGTATTACCTGTCTGATGAATGAGTACAGTTGCTATGGGATGTCGCTTCTCGGTTTAGAGAGATCAGAGAAGACGGGAATATAGTACAGTACAGTCTGACCATCAAAACATCAGAACAGCGTACGTAACACGACGTATATTGTATTACCTGTCTGACGAATGAGTACAGTTGTTATGGGAGGTCGCTGCTCGGTTTAGAGAGATCAGAGAAGAGGGGAATATAGTACAGTACAGTCTGACCATCAAAACATCAGAACATCGTACGTAACACGACGTATATTGTATTACCTATCTGACGAATGAGTACAGTTGTTATGGGAGGTCACTGCTTGGTTTAGAGAGATCAGAGAAGACGGGAATATAGTACAGTACAGTCTGACCATCAAAACATCAGAACATCGTACGTAACACGACGTATATTTTTGTAATTGCTAAATCGACATCCCATGACTGTAAGTATTCTCCAGAATGTGTCATTTTACCTTCAAAAGGGATTTTTTCTTTAACACATTCATAAGTTTACGTACTGTAGGAATATCTCTTCTCTGTTCGCAGAACTCGAGTAAAGTTCTGTACAGAACTTTCCCTGCATTCATTCTTCGGACAGGTTGCATACGAATTTAAATATATCAGCACACCAAATCAGCGTTATTTCTAAATATCTAAAGTTGCTGTTATACCAACTGGATCCAAGTTTATTGGTTCATGTTTTAGTATATTTGGTCATTCAGTTGTTTCACGCGTTCTTGTGGAAAGGGTATAAGGATAGCTTATAAAGCAAACATATAATAAAGGGAAAAAGAAAAATCGTGGATTTTGAATATTACATATAATTTTGTCGTAAAGACAGAAACTGTTTTTTTCTTTTGTACCTATTTGTGTACATTTTAGTACTTGTTTAAGTACATTATAGGTGCATACCTTACTCTGGAATTTCTCCGGATATAGACAGTGCTGTAGGACTATCTCACGCATTTCCGGTGTGTTCCCAATAACTCCGCCAAGCAGGAGGTAGAAGGTATTCCAAGAAGGGATAGCTATCTTTTGAATTGTAATTTGACAGTTCTAGACATTTCTGTATAACTCTGGTTCAGTCCTCAAACCTGCTTTATTTTGATCTTGAAGAAATGTACTTTCTATAGATAGTATTTATTAGGTCAGTTCCTGTTATATCTCAAAAGAATAACGGTTTCTTTATTTTCAAATAAAAATAATAAGGGAATGCATCTTATAAATGCTTGTTTCTCAGTTTGCTTAAAAAATTTAAGCATAACTTTTGCTTTATATTCAATGAATGGTTTAAAATTCCTTTAGGTAAATAAATTTTCGTTTACAAGTTAATGGTTTCCAAAATTAGCTTCATTCTTACATGCCAAATTTCCCTCATAATGCTTCTTTCACTTTACTGTTTTTATTAAATATCTATGCAATTCTTTAACCATAACTTTCGTGACTCTTAATTTAAAATAGAGTGCACCTGGCCTGGGATTCTGTGTATTGGGACTCTGCACCATTATTTACCATTTGGGCAGCTGAATTTAAACGTGGCCGTAAAAACTTGGGAGACGATGAACGTTCGGCACATCCAGAAACTGTACCTACCGAGGAAAACATCGCCAACGTTCACCAAATGGTATTAGACGACCGCCGAATTAAAGTGAGAGAGATAGCAGAGGCTATGAACATGTCAAAATAACGCGTTTGTCACATATTAAATCAACATTTAGACAGGAGAAAGCTGTCCGCGCGTTATGTGCCGCGTTTGCTCGCGTTAGACCAAAAACGTGTTCGAATGAACATTTCCAACACTCTGTTGGCGCAGTTTAGGCGCAAAAAATTCAAGTTTTGGCATCGATTAATTACTATAGATGAAACTTGGATATATCATTATACGCCTGAAACAAAAATACAGTCCAAACAGAGTACTGCAAAGGGGAAACCGGCTCCAAAAAGAAGCAAAAACTGCTTTTTTCAGCTGAGAAAGTGATGGTGACTGTTTTTGGGACAGTCATGCAGTTATTTTAATCGATTATCTTCAAAAAGAAAAAAAACATTACAGGAGCATACTACGCATCATTACTTGACAAGCTGAAGGCAGAAGTTGCGGAAAAACGGTCACATTTGTGGATAAAGTAAATCCTGTTTCACCAAGACAACGCACCGTCTGACACCTCAGTGTTTGCAATGGCGAAAATACACGAATTACGGTTTGAACTGCTTGACTCACCAGATTTAGCTCCAAGCGACTTCTTTTTGTTTCCTCGTCTTGTGATCGATGCCCCTTTGCATGCGCTGTGGCAGTTTTTGTATACCCTTGTCATAGCACTCTCCCGCCAAGTTGCGCAGGTAGCGCTCAAACTCGTTTTTCAAATCATCGTCGGTCTGGAAATGTGTTCCACCCAGGTGTGACTTCAACTCAGGAAACAGATGATAATCACTAGGTGCTAAGTCTGGACTGTAGGAGGGATGGATGAGGATGTCCCCATTCGTTTATGGTCTTCGGTGAGCATTTTGGGGATCCACCTAACACACACCTTACAATAATGCAAATGTTTGGTCAAAATCTTGTCAATCGTAGTCTTACTGACTTCAGGGATAAGTTCGCACAGCTCGCCAACTGTCACACGCCGATCTTTAAGCATTTCTTGCTCCACTTTTGCAATTGTTTTGGCTGAAACCGAAGGCCGACCAGAACGCTGTTCGTCATGGACGTCTGTACGTCCGTCTTTGAACTCTCTGACCCACTTTCGCACATTTTTGACGTCTATACAGTGTGGCCCATAGACTTTGCGTAACTGACGATGAATTTCAGTGGGGCTAGTGACCTTGGCACTCAAAAAACGGATCACTGCACGCAATTCGCTCTTGGCGGCGGTAGTGATAGGAAGCTCCATTGCAAACGGCTGCCCAGCCAAGACTAATGATTGCAATGGGTTTGTCGTAGTGGGGATTTTAAGGGGTGAAACCAAACTACACGCCAGTATTACCGGATCTCGCGTAATAGCGTTCCTCACCGCTCCAGCGCCTTAGAGAACTTATTTTACGGAGGCGCCTCGTATGAGAGAATCGATATTGGCTAGTCGATTGTTTTAGCTGTTGGTATAGTTTGAATAAGTTACGGCTACTGATTGATTCTTACTCATTAAAATGTTTAATACAACTTTATTGAAAGAAAAGGTGGTAGCTATACCAGAAAATACATATTATACTTAGAGTGTATATCAGATTGTATTTTATTCATACAGTGGTTAAAATGTTACATTAGTAGATTAATTTATATAATTAAAGCACAATTTTAAAAGTACATCAGTATTGGATGAAAGTTACAATCGTATATTACTATAGTAAGTTTAATAATTTTTCTTTTCTCGAGAGTTGATAGAACTGTTTTCAGACCGTAAAGTGGGCAAACCCAAACTTGCCATGCTGTTATCTGAAAGAGCTCCCTCCCTCTGACTAAATATCTCGTTTCCATGACCCAAATAAATAACACATTGGAATACCCAAAAGGACGGAAGGAAATGCGCCTCACGGACTATGTGTACATTACGTGGAAACCACAAAGCTATTGTTTCTCCACCATCTGGTTTCCTAGAAGATCGTTTGGTAACCATACAGAAGACAGGTAACTTAGACATAATGCATGGATTTACCACACTGTGAACGTACAAATCACGCTGTAATGAGTTTCTTAAAGGTGTGTTTTACATACTAAACGGAAATGGGGTAAGTGTAAGCTGCAGAATAAACTGATGGAAATTTTTGCTGTATTGAACTAAAATATGACATAAATTTGTATTATTTATTTCACCATGAATAAGTAAACCACGAAAAGCACGGAATTCTTAATTTTTTAAATGGATTATCCGCCTACATTAGAGATCAGAAGTTTCCTGTGCTAGAATGAAGCAATGACTTGGAGAAATTCCTCCCTCGTCAATCATATTACAGGAATAAAGGTTATGTACTTCAAGAAGTTGTCAAGACGTAATGGGGTGGTGATCGTATCCGGGTCTTTAAGCAGATTCACCTGTAAAGTTGTGATGCTTCAAAGAAACGTCCTCTTTACGTCAGTACCTCCTCACATCCATTGTCCTTAACAATGATGAAACATATGCTGCACTTTGCATTCAGCTGCACACTTCAACTTTAAGCATTGTCTCCTATGTCCGGAAAAAAACACATTGCGATCTGTGTGATAGCTGCATTATTATATTCTGTTTTATATATATCGTAGAAAGTAATTTTGCACAATTGTCTGTTTTATTATTTTATCCAGCACTTACTTGTGAAGTACTTTAATACAGAAATCTACTAAAATAACAGTAAATATACAGAGCGATCCATATAAACTTCAACCATTTCAACAGGACATAATTATTTCCCTTTGAAAGCTCGTAGAAAGTAGAAATTTGATTTAATGATCTCAGTGAGTCTTGGGAAAATTTTCAACACTGGCAACTGTTGACAGTCCTAAATGTTCCATTTTCTTTGATATGACTGTAGACACTGAAGTTTATATGGTTATCTTCAAGACATTTGTGGAGCAGCTGGATGATATCGATTTGAGAGAAGATTATTTCCAGTAAGATGGAGCAACGTGCCATACATCTAATGACACCATGGAACTTGTAACCAGTTTCTTTGATAACACTGGGAAAAAATGAAAACGTTTCGGGCTTAAAATACTGAATTTACATGTATTTCCATCTGCTGAATTAAAAAATCGCCATAAAAATTATAGATTAGCTCTTGTTTTGAAGATAAAGCGACATTTCATTTTTTTAGAGTGAAGATTTTAAATGTCAGGGAATTTGTTTGGGAGTTGGCACACCTGTCAAATAACAAAACACAATTAGAGAGAAATTTTGGAAATTAAGTGATGCAATTGTTAAGGAAGGCGTTTTTGTCGGACCACAAATAAGAGAACTTGTAAAGGATCCTGCATTTGACCAAATTTTGGAGGGGAAAGGAAAGGAAGTTTGGGAAGCCTTCAAGGGTGTTGTTCATGGATTTTTAGGCAACAAAAGAGATGAGAGCTACAAGCATTTGGTGACAGTGCTCCTACAAAAATACCGTAACCTTGGATACAACATGTACGTTAAGATCCATTTTCTCCACTCCCACCTAGACTTTTTCTCTCCTAGTTGTGGAGCTGTTAGTGATGAACATGGGGAGAGATTCCAACAGGACATTTCTGTTATGGAACAAAGATATCAGGACCGTTGGAATGAAGTAATGCTTGAGGATTACTGTTGGTCTTTGTATAGGGGTTCTGCGGAACTCCATCACAAGAGGCAAGCTAAAAGACGACGAAGTCAATAGGCCACCACATGATTCTCTTCAGACACGACTATCTGCGAAGTATTTTTCCAGCAATTTAGAACTCTTAGCATGTAATTACGAGTTAAAAAAACTCAAATGCACTTTCATTGTTGTTAGCATGTATGTAGTTAAAATGTATGCTTTTCTCTCAATCCGTTAATAAGTAATACTTTCACCTTGTGTATATCATAGAGATTAGAGCTAATAAAAATTTTTCAGTGTCATATTTGTTTTTCTCATCCCCACATTAGTAGCAATTGCCTCATGAAGTGCTCGAAACATTCAAAAATTGTTTTTTTGTTGCCAAGTGTAATCGAATAATCTCAAAAGGTCTGTGGTCCCTAGATCCCTGACCTAACCTCACTGGATTTTTTCTTGTGGGGGTATCTAAAAAATAGAGTGTACAAGAATAGGTCACGGACAATTGATGTTCTCAAGGAATGCATTCAAACCGAAATAAGTAACATTGGCGAGGATACTCTCCGTAAAACTTGAGAGAATGTGGTGAGACGAGTACAAACATGTATAGATGCTGGTGGAGGGCACTTACAGCAGTTTCTCTGAGATGTAAGTAGTGTAATGTAATCTCCCAATTGTGCATTATATTCTCCCAAAGTTGTACATGTGTCGTATTATTGGTTCAAAAGTTATGGTCTATTGAAATGGTTCAGATTTATATGGATCACATTAGCAAAATTCCACTTTAACCGTATATAAATGAAATACAATCACTAAGCCTTCTAGAAACTACTAGCCAACCTCGATTCTCTCATAGGTATTAGATATCATAATGCCAGCCTTGGTCTAAATAACACTATATTCCACACGATAAAATTACAAATAATGTTCCTATTTTATTACAGTTTAGATAAAAAGGTAATAAGCCTTTTTAATGACTAGGATAAGTGTTGGATAACACATTGTTACACATTGATACACTCGCGGAAATTAGTAAACCTTCCACTTATGGATAAAATACCTCTTGATTCACAACTACCACAAATAACTATAAAAGAATTGTTAGTAAAAACTGTCAAACTATTCTTACAGTAGGTTGTTCGCTTAATTCATGTTAATGTAGTTAGACATTTGTAGAAACGTGATGAGTTTGAAATTACGTTCTTTTTCCATGGCCAAGAGAGAGAATATCAGCTTTCTGTATGTAAAAACTTGAAATATGTGAAGATTCAAAAGAATGAAAAGAAATATCTGGAAACTACTTTGCAAAGAGTCTCTTAAATCGGTATTTTAGCGATTTTTTTATTTCTTTGTTTTGTGTGACGAGATTTTCTACTCGCTGAGTATGAACAGGACTTCAAAAGCTAGTATCAGAAAATGTATGATATATAATTCATTTGTCACGAAAATATCTTAAATATATGACATTTTAATCAAGATCCTTAAAGATGTTTTGGAGAGCATGAAAATAATCAACGAACCCTTCTTGTAAGTCTTCGCGACGGATTTTTATAATATAATCAACTTCAAGAGTAAGTTTGGTATTTGTCCGCCTTTGTGACCTTGAATTGTACTAACAGTGACATACCTTTATGTAAAACTGTTTTCATTTTACTCAGGTAGCCCGAAAACATCAGATTTGACTGTGGAGACGAGTTAGATCTGCAGAACTAAACATGGGCACTACCTTGACGAATCAAAAACAAATGAAGACGTTTACGAAAGGAACAGGGAAGGTAATGTTCAGTAGGAAAGTTTCCTTGTGCTGTCAGGAAAGTACGGTCAGGATACTCGGAACAGGTTAACGCATGAAGCAACAACATCTAACGTCACTTCCTTTCAACTACAGTATAACGCCACTGACATAACAGATCGTCCACTATGACCAGGATTTTGTAGTTTTACATGGTCGGTAGGCTTTCTTACCTTATCTTCTTCCAGTAAGTGAAACATACGAGGGCTGTTCAATAAAGAATGATCACTTTTTTTTTTTTTTTTTTTTGACAACGTACCTTTACTCATCCTCATAATTTTGATGGTCCTTCTCAAAATAGTCTCCCCTGAATGTGATGCACTTGTCTCAGCGTTTCTGCCAGTCTTCGAAGACATGCTGGGAACCATTTTTGAGAGATCCTTCAAAATCGCCTCCGCATCCTTCACACTGCTTCTGATGATGGATAATGCCTCCCACGAAGGCGTTTCTTCAAGTTAGAGAGTAGAAAAAAAGTCACATGGGACTAAATCGGTACTATACAGAGAGTGAGGGATGTACTTCACGTTGATTTTTGCAAGATATTCAGCAACAACTTTGACAATATGTGGCCGCGCATTATCGTGGTGCAGCATCCAGCCTGCTTCACGGAAATGTGGTCTTTTACGCCTGATATGGACTTGCAATGTTTTCAGGACATCCCTGTAGTAATGTCCAGTTACTGATGTGCGTGCAGGTACAACTTGCTGATAAACCATTCCATGAATATCAAAGAATGAGATGACCATAGCTTTCCCAGCGTAAGCAACCTCTTTTGCCTTTTCTGGGGTTGGTGATGGAGATTTCCACATTGAGCTTTGCTGTTTGCTCTGAGGATCAAAATGATGTAGCCAAGTTCCATCAGCCGTGATTACGTTTGAAAGAAACTCCGGATCTTCCTCTAACATCAACTTTAACTGCATGCAGACCTGCATGCGAATGTCCTTTTGTTCGGGAATCAACAGTCTTGGAACCCATCGCGCACAAACACGTCTCATGTGTAATGTTTCTGTCAGCAACGTGTGGGTGGCACCCAATGAAATGTTCAGTATTTCAGAAAGTCATCTTAAGGTAATTCGTCGATCCTCTCTCACAATGGCAGCAGCAGTGTTGATGTTTTCTTCCGTAAGAGCAGTAACTGGAGCACCGGGTCCACCTTCCTTTGAAATTGATTGTCTCCCCTCTTTAAACATTTTAAACTACCTTCGAGCTGTGCTGTAGGGAAGAACAGACTCTCCATAGGCCTCCTGTAACATTGTATAGGCCTCAACTGAAGATTTGTTGAGACGAAAGCAGAATTTCAAAGCCGTATATTGTTGCCTCGCGTGCTACCTCCATTACAGCGGTAGGTATGTATGAACTTGCCTAGTTCTCACAGGCGGGAACCAGGGGTACCAACAATGGGACTACTACGGCGTGTTTGTTTCACATTAAGCTAACAGAATATAATATGGTTGAATTTTAGTATGAAACATTATGATCATTCTTTATTGAACAGCCCTCGTATGTCTCTTTTATTTATTTATAAAATTAATAGTTTTATAATTCCGATATTTCTGGTGAGATATACCGCGACGTAGAATGTTTTGAAATGGAGAAAGGAACAGGACGAACGTGCTCTAGAGTAATATATTCCCGGAATGAAGGATTGTGTTTCCCTCTCAATTACTTCCAGGTATTAACAAACGTGAACGATCATGGCATGATTTTGGTGATGAACAACCTTCGGACAGGTGTGGATAATTTCCTTGAATCTATTACCTTAGCTGCGGTGGCCGCTCTATATCGTCCTATGGAAAAACTTTTAACGAGCGGAATCTCATTACGAGGTTATGTAAGTAATACACAACAAATACGCGTACTACGTCATGTGTTGTGAATGACGAAACACGAGTCGTTGTTTGGTCACTCCTGAGCAATGGAAAACACTTAATTAAACATAAGAGTAGAATTAGGAATTTACTTCCGATAAGATAATACACTATAGGCAAAACAAATGAAGGTGAAATGTTAGTTAATGTACAGAACGTGTTCAAAATCCTGTCCCACACATACATAGCTCAGAATATTGAGAAAAATTACGTATCAAAATAATTTAAATTTTCTCTAAATGACTTAATTGCTTCAAAAACAAATATTCTAGTGCACAAACATGCGTTTCTCTAGTCATTGTTGTACAATCTATTCTTACAAAAGCGTATTCTTCGGTAATGTCGGAATACAGTAGTCTTTAGTGATAATTAAGACTTTAAGAGTTACTCATCGTCTGATAGTTTTAAAATTATGTGCTCTTTACATGGACTGTCAGTCTAAATTTACTTATTTATTAATTGTCCAATTGTGTAATTTCTGTTTTACTCAAAGCTATATTACAAATATGAAATTAATGTAATAAAATTACAAGTCATTACAAAATACAATATCATTAAAATGACAAACAGTAAACATCAAAGTTAATTATTTAGTTTAATAAATATTTTGTTCAAGACGACCTTGAAGACTGCCGTTTGTCAATGTCACGTCTTTCTGCTGCTGCAAGGGTCCCCGTAGGGGAGGGAATGCGTCCCCTTCAGATGCCGTGGTGCGAGCGCTGCGGACCCTTAGCACTCGTGGTACCTCTGACGTTACTAGAGGAACGTCGGACCGAACATTCGAGCCCCTCTCGTCAGGGAGTTGTTCGGATTGGGTTGGACTCGTGGTGCAATAGTTCCCGATACCCGTGGGTGATCGGGTACGTCTCCGGACGGGGTTGAGGTAAGCCATATATTCCCGCGTACTAGCCAGCATAGCTAGTAGAAGCTGTGCTAGATCACCAGGCGGCCCTACCGAGGTCATATCGGTAACCTTCCCCTTTGGAGTTAGAGCGCGTAAGTGGCGTATCCACTTCCATCCCGTCTTGAGTCCATAGGACCAGATGGGGGGGTGGGCTGGTTAGTCCCTAGGTGATGCCTTATGGAAAGGCCCACGGAGGCGCCGGGCGCCCTTTTGGGACAGCTCAGTAATTCCTGGTCGAAGGAGGCCAGTGTCCTTGGTCCTACTGGTCCAGGAGTAATGGGAATAGAACCTCTGGCAATAACGTGCTGCAAGGGTTGTAGAAAGCTGTAGAAGTCCATTGTTTTTAGTAGAACTAAGGGCAAAATTATTGTTAACTATCACATGAGAGGGGTGCAAATTCCACAGGTGGACAGCTGCAAATACTTGGGAGTGTACCTGGCAAGTAATGCTGGATGGGGCGAACAAGTAAATTCCACATCTAGGAATGCGTGGAAGGCATTACATTTCGTAATGAGAATATTGAAAAAGGGGAGCGCTAGGTCCAGGGAAATTGCCTACAAGGCCTTAGTGCGGCCGGTTATGGAATATGGAGTAGCATGCTGGGACCCGTATAGAGCTAACCAAATCGATCCATTAGAAAAAATACAGAAGAGGGCAATAAAATTCATAAAAAGAGGCAAGTATTTTGGGCCTATGAAAGGAGATGAGACTAAATGGGAGGAATTAAGAATTAGGCGTAAAAAACATAGGTTGGTAGCATTATTCAAAGCTAATGCTGGTGTAAAGGCATGGGTGGACGTTAGTGTAAGGTTAGATAATCCGGATTATTATGGACGAAACGATCATAGGTATAAAATTAAGGGTAGAAGATACAGAACCGACGTAGGAAAATTTTCTTTTGTTAATAGAACCATTGAAGAATGGAATGAATTGCCTGTAGCAGTCTTTCAGGGCTGTCCCCTGTCGCTGAAGAAATTTAGAAAAAATCTAAGTGCTTTATAGTTTAACTTTTGAATTATAATGGTATATAATATGTAAATAGAGAAGTAATTAGATATTTTTTAAGCAACTAAAGTAAAGTATCATGTTTGTATTGTTTATTGTGTTATTGTTGTAAATCTAGTATTTGTAATTTAATGTGTATTCTTAACTCTGCCACCGGGCAGTCAATAAATACATACATACATATACTGCAATAAAGAGTTTGAAATTTCTTCAAACAAGAGTTTTGATTCTACCTAGCCTCAAAGTCACAATACCATTAAATTTTCTGACACAAAGTGTTTTAATCAGAATCGTTACACTAGTTTTGAAAAAATGAAAACCTTAAAAAATTGTTACATATAACTTCCATACAGATTGAAGAGTTTGCGTGGAAATTGTTAAAGTTCCTGCCTCAAAGATCTGTACTACTACTAGAGCTGTCCAAAGAGAACGACGAGCGACCCATTAACCAAGCAGCCCTCTATTGCATACGGGGACTACTTCGTACTCTAGCACCGCCGCACAACACGAAACTCAGCAGCACACCTGAAGCGGAATGTAAGGGAAATGAGAGAAACAAGGTACGGTCGAACCCGGAAGCTCCCGATTGCGAAGCCTTCGATTACATCATTGGAAGTTTTCCTTAATTAATTATATCAGCTGTATTGGAATGTACTTCACTTCACTTACTTTTACCTCACGACTATCTGGAAAACCCAAACTGTTATTGAAAACAATACACTGTAGCTACAAGAAAGAGTAATATGTATACAACTTCCTGTTTCTGAAGAGCTCCAACCTTATTTCTGAACTCGCAGCGCTCCATTGACGTCATCACTTCGTGTTTTGTTTACTGACCTAGACCTAGGCCTGAAAGTGTCAACAGCTACTACATTACCAATAAAGGATTGTTAGTGAACACCTCATATACTTCCGTTGTTCTTGGACCTGCTGATGTACTTCACCATTGAACTGTTTTAAACTGTACAAATCATTGTGTAAAGTATTGTAGATGTTTACTACGTGGAAAAAAGCTACCTTTAATTAAAACTGACCTACAAAGAACTTTACCGTCCAATTTGTTAGGAGAAGTATATCTGCTTTCTCAACTGTAAAAGCTAAGTTCCGCATTTCATCAAATACTTGATTCCAAAATTTTATAGAAATTATATTTTGTAAGACTCCCTGAATTTAAGAAAATGAAGAAAACTTCTGATTTACCTGTCTGATATGCTATAATATATTTATTGTCCATATTCCAAAATTTTACAATTTACTACGTTAGGCTATATTTATTTGTCTTTTCCTTGTTACCTTGTCTTACATGACACCCTGGTCTTCTGCTCTGTCAGGTAGCTCTTAACCTCCATACCTCCTTGTTACTTAATTAGCCCCTTTCCTCCCCCTCATCTTCCTTTCTTATATTCATTACATTTATTTGTCTTTACCTTGTTGCTACCTTGTCTTACATGACACCCTGGTCTTCTGCTCTTCAGGTAGCTCTTAACCTCCATGTCTCCTTGTTACTTAATTAGTCCCTTTCTTCCCCCTCATCTTCCTTTCTTATATTCTTTACATTTATTTGTCTTTACCTTGTTGCTACCTTGTCTTACATGACACCCTGGTCTTCTGCTCTACCAGGTGGCTCTTAACCTCCATGACTCCTTGTCACTTAATTAGCCCCTTTCTTCCCCCTCATCTTCCTTTCTTATATTCTTTACATTTATTTGTCTTTACCTTTTTGCTACCTTGTCTTACATGACACCCTGGTCTTCTGCTCTGTCAGGTAGCTCTTAACCTCCATGTCTCCTTGTTACTTAATTAGTCCCTTTCTTCCCTTCATCTTCCTTTCTTATATTCTTTACATTTATTTGTCTTTATCTTGTTGCTACCTTGTCTTACATGACACCCTGATCTTCTGCTCTGTCTCGTAGCTCTTAACCTCCATGCCTCCTTGTTACTTAGTTAGTCCCTTTCTTCCCCTCATCTTCCTTTCTTATATTCTTTACATTTATTTGTCTTTATCTTGTTGCTACCTTGTCTTACAGACACCCTGGTCTTCTGCTCTGTCAGGTAGCTCTTAACCTCCATGTCTCCTTGTTACTTAATTAGCCCCTTTCCTCCCCCTCATCTTCCTTTCTTATATTCATTACATTTATTTGTCTTTACCTTGTTGCTACCTTGTCTTACATGACACCCTGGTCTTCTGCTCTGTCAGGTAGCTCTTAACCTCCATGTCTCCTTGTTACTTAATTAGTCCCTTTCTTCCCCTCATCTTCCTTTCTTATATTCTTTACATTTATTTGTCTTTATCTTGTTGCTACCTTGTCTTACAGACACCCTGGTCTTCTGCTCTGTCAGGTAGCTCTTAACCTCCATGTCTCCTTGTTACTTAATTAGTCCCTTTCTCCCCCCTCATCTTCCTTTCTTATATTCTATACATTTACTTGTATTTACCTTGTTGCTACCTTGTCTTACATGACACCCTGGTCTTCTGCTCTGTGAGGTAGCTCTTAACCTCCATGCCTCCTCGTTACTTAATTAGTCCATTTCCTCCCGCTCGTCTTCCTTTCTTATATTCTTTACATTTATTTGTGTTTACCTTGTAGCTACCTTGTCTTACATGACACCCTGGTCTTCTGCTTTGTCAGGTAGCTCTTAACCTCCATGTCTCATTGTTACTTAATTAGTCCCTTTCCTCCCCCTCATCTACCTTTCATATATCCTTTACATGTATTTGTCTTTACCTTGTTGCTACCTTGTCTTACATGACACCCTGGTCTTCTGCTTTGTCAGGTAGCTCTTAACCTCCATGTCTCCTTGTTACTTAATTAGTCCATTTCCTCCCGCTCGTCTTCCTTTCTTATATTCTTTACATTTATTTGTCTTTACCTTGTAGCTACCTTGTCTTACATGACACCCTGGTCGTCTGCTTTGTCAGGTAGCTCTTAACCTTCAGGTCTCCTTGTTACTTAATTAGCCCCTTTCTTCCACCTCATCTTCCTCTCTTATATTCTTTACATTTCTTGTCCATTTTTCTTTTACTTTCTGCAAGAACTCACCAATACTTCTTAGCATCTTTTCCTCCTTTCCTGTTAACATTTTTATAGCTACTATCCTCTTCTCTAATTTCTCTCATTTTTCTTCCCAAACCTTTTTTTCTCCACATTGCAACCTGCTCGCATTCTGTTACATAGTGTTCTATTCTTTCTTTTCCCACACACAATTCACAAATTCCCTTTTAACTACCTCTTATCCCTCTTAGAAATATTGTTCCTGTTCTCTTCCAAGCTAGCCCTTTTCTCTCTTGTCTATTGGAGTAGTCTACATATGCTTCTCGTCCCCATTTTCTTCTTATTTGCTTGCAAAATTATGATGATTTCATATTTTCTAGACTTCCCCATACTTCCTGTCTTTCTATATCTTCTTTTCTTCATTTTACTAATTTACCCACATCACTTGTATTCCTTTCCTCTAATCTCCATATATCTCCCATTCCTATTTTTTACCATAATTCCTCCTATCTTTGTCCACCAACTAATTGAGTTCTCTAATCTTTTTTGTTGTCTCATGCATAATTTCATAATTTCCCTTCTCCTTTGGCCAAACATCTATATTCTTTCCATTATTATTCCATTTCTTCTTGTGTTTCCTAATTCTACTAAAGCTACTTCGCTAGGTGCTGATGTTGGTAAGCCTAGTAGCTCTTTACAAAACCTTCTGTAGTTTTGCCCCACCGTTTTGTTTAGCTCTGTGCCCCCCCCCCCCCTGATCTTCACTGCATACAACATTTTGGATTCAACTAATACTTCATACATTCTTTCTAACCACTTGGTTGTCATTTCTAGCTTATATTTGCATATTCTTATTCCATTCATTGCCGTCCTTCTTGTTGCTTCAATTTTTCTCCTGTGTGCTCCCCAATTTCAATTGTTATTCAACCTCACTCCTAAGTATTCAAATTCATTGACCACTTCTACCCTTTTGCCATTTAGTACCCACCTTTCATCTTTTTTTAGTTTTTTTTCCTTCGCTCCTCGTTTTAAATTTACGTAATACTGACGAAGTTGTTTCGTGCTTGTAGTAGTGACAGACGCATTTGAATGAAATTCGTTTCTATTTTTTCCACGTGACATATTTCTCTTTTACATTCACCGCGTTCGTCTTCTTATTTTCCACGATATCCTTATACTTCGTCAGCAGTTCAATTAACAATTCTTTCGCTATCTCACGACTTTTGTTTACGAGTTTGTTCACCTGCCATTTTTTCATTTGTGTGCAGATGAAAATGAGAACAAAAGTGCATCGCAGTAGGTTCAGAAAATAATACGACTCACACATATCATTCTATAGCTGTAATATTTACAAGTCTCCTGGCGCTAACACGTGTTTGTTAACATGTTCAGAAAACAGGTTGGTGAAGTGCAAGAAATTTAACAGCTTCGTTAGCGCTCTGACAATTGTTACGTTACATTTGTTAACGTCGATTTTAACATCTGTTTGTGAAATCGGGCATAGCTGACTTATTTTAACCAAAGCAACTATATGGTAATTTATAGAAAAGCTCGACAGATGGCAGTGTCTCGTTGAATATGTTGTACCAGAAAGGATATTTAGAATGTCGATGACTGAGGAGGTTTGCTGGAGGCAGTGGTGTTCAGGAAGAAGACAATTTTGTGTCTGTCGGTCATTGCTATGTTCCCAGGTACCCTAGAGCGATCCTCGTTAGGGAAACCCCAGCTCTCGGAAATATTGGTACAATTTTTTTAGGCAATAACCAGATGATTGCTTGTTAAGACTCCATCATCAGAGCAACCAACCGTCAAGACATGGTCCACTGCGGACATCCTATCACACAAACCCCGTACGCTTCCTGTACATCAAACTAAACTAATATTTGTTTAGTTATGAATATTTATGTACAAACTAGAATTTTGGTTACTCTGCTACAGAGGTACTGGTTCTCCAGGTCGCAGTTCAAAATTATGAATTATTTTTGGCCGAAAAAGTAATTAGCAGCATTCAATCGGATTATTTCAAACTGTATGTCATGTTGGTTTAAGCGAACAAAACATTGTCTGTGATTCTAGACAATGATATGTTATTAGAAAACATTTCTGAACTTCCGGTCTACGAAAATCCGAAGAATCAGACCTCTATCTACCCGGGAGCGATGGAAAATCCCAGGGCTCTTTCCATGGGGCAATACATTGAGTCTAAAAAGCGCCCCCCCCTCCATCAAATCAAGGCAGGTTGAAGGGAAGACTACCAAATAACCTCGGTAGGGCCGCCTGGTGATCTAGCACACCTTCTACTAGCTCTGCAGGCTAGTGCCCGAGACTTCCTAGGCAACCCTCTATCCCCTCCGGGCGGCCGTAGCCTAGTGATCTAGTACACCTTCTACTAGCTCTGCAGGCTAGTACCCGAGACTTTCTAGGCAACCCTCTATCCCCTCCGGGCGGCCGAGCACTGACCGGAGGTATCCGAACTCCCGCGGGTGTCGGGAACACACTGCCCCCTTGAGTCCAACCCAATCCGAACAACTACCATTCAGGGAGGGGCTCGAATGTTCGGCCTGAAGTTTCTCTAGTAATGTCAGAGGTACCACGAGTGCTAAGGGTCCGCAGCGCCCGCATCTCGGCAGCTGAAGGGGACGGATCCCCTCCCCTACGGAAAGTATATGTATATGTATATATAAATATATATACAGACGTGTGCAAATTATTAGCAATTTTCAATTTTAAGCAGATATTTTTATATAATTTCCATTTAATGTAGGTACTAACAAAATTTTATTCACTTTTATGACACTTACAATGCAATTTATCATTCTAGTGTTTAGTATGGCCCTCCTTAGCTCTCGTAAGGGCAGAAATTCTTTTAAGCATGCCCTGAATTCTATCTTTACACATCTGGTGAATTTCTTCATCATTTTGCCACACTGATAAAATTGCATTCACCATTATTTCATTTGTTGTTGGGTGAAAACTTTTAACTCTTTTCTTCACTACACTCCACAGACACAATCTGGGCTGTTATCGGGCCAGTTTAAGAGAGATATGCCATAGTCTTTAAACATGTTCATGACATATTTCACTTTGTGGCAAGGAGCACCATCGTGCATAAAAACCCCATTTCCTGATGGATACCACTCGTTTATCACGGGTGTAATGCACTCCCGTACCACTTTTGAATACTGCTTAGCATTAATAATTCCCTCTACAATGTGAATTTTCCCTGTTCCATAGACAGAAATTCCACTCCAAATCATTACTTTAGGGGGGTGCTTCACATTCTGCAACACACATTCCTTTTTAACTGCTTCTCCTGGCCCCCTTCTAACATAATGAGGAGTTTCTTCAACTTCTGAAACCATTGTTTCACCACTGAAGACTACCTAGAAACAAAAGCTTTGACATATACCTTGCAATAGATGGAAAAAATACTTCAAAATCAAATTAGCAATAACATTTTGAAATTCCAGAGTACAGTTTCTGGAAATAAACATAATTTATAAGTTATTTTATGTATTTCAATACTTTGCATACCTTAGGCCAATCTTCAGAGGACCAGTCCTTGAATGTTTTTGCCCAGGCAAGACGATTTTTCATCATGGTGGGTGTTAGTTTATGTTTTTTGCGAGGCCTTCTTGCTTTTAAACCAGCCTCAAAAAGTCTTCGTCGCACAGTACTTGCTGAAACTAAACACACATGTTCCAGCGTAACAGCCTGAATCTGTGTAGAAGTCATAATTCGATTTTTCAGTTCTTCCCTGATCAATATTCTTTTCAAACTGAAAGTTATCACACGTTTTCTACCACATTTGCCCACTCTTTGTGGCGAAGTTCTTTTATTTTTACTCAACTTTTGTACAAACTTTGTCACATAACTTGCGCTTACGCCAACTATTTTACTTATTTCCTTCTTCATTTTGTCCCCTGTACGTAATAAAACCTGCATTTCAGCTCTTTTACGCGGTGTGATGTCTTGAATCCTACCCATCTTCGTAGCACCAAGACTTCAACACAGATGTGAGAGTAACTTTTCCTGTTCTCACCCCACCCCTACCCACCCACTAAATACCAAATCAGGGATATACCTGCCATGGGATGAACCACCGGGAGTGCCATTAGGCGCCACAGAACAATGCAGGAGCAGTGCTAGTCAGTTTGTGAGCACAAGAGAGAAATTTGCCTTTGGTTGTGCAATGAATAAAAAAATGGATACTCTCAATCTAACAACTCTTGGAAGATAAACTTTGTAAATAAAAGCAGAAATATCTCCAGAGTAACATGCCAAGTTATAAAACATACAGTATTAGCCATAGGAACATTAGGACACTTGAAGGATAATTATATAGTCATTTGTGTGGCTAATAGGGATTGCCAAATTTGAACTGTACCTATGAATATAAAAATTGCTAATAATTTGCACACGTCTGTATGTATATAAACCCATGGGGTGGCAGCCTATAGAGGGGCCAAGGCCTGCCAACTTGACTGCCGACAGCCATGTGGTCGTTGAAGGAGAATCCTCCTCCGCAAAGAAGGTTCCTTCTACTATTTCCAAAGTGGGAGTACGTCCCTTACCGGAATGGGGAAACACAGGGTGAGGTGGGCGATCATCCAACCGATACGGCCAGTAGATATGGTCAGCATCTCGGCAAGCCCAGCTGGAAAGTTTGCTTTATTGACTATGGCTGCTTACATATCTTAAGCCCCTCCATTTCCTCACGATGGTGAGTATTCACCGGTCCTATACCCGGTCCTATACACCCCCAAGTGTGAGATCTATTTTGGGCCGCATTCCGTGGCAGGGAACTGAAGCATGATGCCTTAGCACAGTACGCCACGGCGCAGGACTTTACATAAAGTATACCTTACTTAAACTCAGCTCTGCCGAACACTGCTTAATGTAATTTCTATACCTCATACACTTAAATTATACATATTTTAACTCTATGGTAAAATATTAAGGAGCAAATCAGTAGAAACTAAACAACTTTTTCTTATACAAGTACAAAAGAAAGTTAGACACTGTTACAAAGATAGTTTTAGCAGATTGAAATTGTTAACTCTTTCTCGGAAGTATATATTCTCGATCCTTTACAGTCTCACCTCATTTATAACAAACAGTAGACAAAAGTGTAACATCCCAGTGATACTTTCTTACTTCCAGAAAGAGGTTTATTATGAAACATTCTTCCTTATGATGTTAAAGTAAAAACTGATAACTTCAGTGTTTTTAAAATTTCTGCTAGAGAGTACCAAAATCATTTTTTTGTGTACAAGATTATCTGAATGACAAATTATCCTGATAACACTCTCTAAGTTCTAATGACAATTTATCTTTGATGTCTATCCTAAAGATATTTTAATGTATGTGAACTGAAAACAAATGCTATCCATTTTAAATACAATATAAAATGTTGAGACAAAAGACAAGCGAAACTACCAAATTGTATTTGTATATACAGGGTGAGTCACCTAAAACTTGCACCGTAAATATTTCTGAAATGGTATGTGCTATTGATATGCGGTTTTCACGGAATTGAACTATAGGCAGGGGCTCGCATTTTCAAATGATACACAGATTTTTATAATTTTTAGAAAGTGTATTTATGTACAAAAGTTACATTTTTTTAAATGGAACAATGCGTATGGACATTAAGAAAATAAAAGTAGAATAAATTAGAATGTCAATGGTGTTTTTTGTACGATTCTAATGTAAGTAGTTTACGAGAAATCGTCATTTGTACAAAACGGGACAATGGCTAGGACAAACTAAAGAAAAACAAGTGAATGAAGAAAAATGAGGATTCTGACAAGTAAACAAAACTGTACCCTCAAAGCCTGTGTTCAAAATGAGCACCACCAGCTTCAATACAAGCTTCCAGTCTAGTATGTAAAGATTGCTGTACACGTTCTAGCATTTCAGTGGAAATTTCAGCGCAGGCAGCAGTAATACGCCGTTTCATATCTTCTGGTGTAGTTGGTATGTCCTTGTAGACAGTGTCTTTCAGCTTCCCCCACAGAAAAAAATCTAAAGGAGTCAAATCTGGTGAACGGGCCGGCCAAGGTACAGGTCCCCTTCGTCCAATCCACCGATTTTGAAACAATCCTTGAAGATAAGCTGTAGTAATTCGTGCACTATGGGCCGGACAGCCATCATGTTGATACCACAGATTCCTCCTAGTCTGAAGGGGAACGTCTTCTAACATCTGTGGAAGATCGTCTGTTAGGAGGTTGAGATACTTCTGTGAATTCAGTGTTCCTTCTATGAAAAAAGGGCCAATGATGTGATGGTTCACTATTCCACACCACACGTTCACACTCCATGGATGCTGACGTTCTACCTGACGCAGCCAACGAGGATTGTCAACAGACCAATAGTGCATATTTTTTAGATTTACTTGGCCATGATTAGTAAATGTTGCTTCATCAGTGAACAAGATACATGACAAATTTGGAGTATCATGTCTCAATGCCCATGTACAAAAGTTCACACGATTCTCAAAATCATTGCCATGCAGCACTTGATGGAGAGAGATGTGATACGGATGGAACTTATGACGATGGAGGATGCGGATTACACTTCTTTGACTGATGCCGCTTCCTCGTGCGATTGCACGAGAACTAATGTGGGGATCTACTGCAACAGCAGCTAGAACATTAATTTCTCCTTGCTCTCCAGTTGCTAGTTTGTTTCTGGTGCGTTTTCTAGACGTTATACTACCACTTTCACGTAATTGGTTGAAGAGGTTCACAAATAATTGACGAGATGGTTGACGTCTATTCGGATATGTTTCCAAGTACACTGTACAAGAAAGAACTGCATTCTTTCTACATTCACCATAAACTATGAGCATATCTGCTTTTTCTGCATTGGTAAATACCATCTTCCAAGCACGTCCTACTGCTTCAACTATCACAAAATAAGTTAGTTAGTTACTAACACTCCCCACATGGCAACCTTGGCCTTCGGGGTAACCTCACCCCACCAAGTGATGACCGGACCCATTTCTCAGGTGGAGGCACCCAGAGGGCGGTGTCCATTACCTCCGATGATAGGGTGATAGTGAAGATGGCGGTGAGGTGAGAGGACCTACAGTTTTTACCGTGGACTCCGAACCACGTTGGGCATAGGGGATACTTCACGTGTGCTAGACAGAGGTGAAGGCGTGGATAGGGCCGACTTAAAATCGCCAACCCCAGAGCCGGGAATCGAACTCGGGACCCTTAGAACGGGAGCCGCGAACGAAACCACCGCGCTACCCCGGCGCCCCTATCACAAAATAACTGCCAGTGTAGACAAAACACATTGTAAACAAACATAACAACATCCTAGCCTAGCAACTAAGCAATTGAATGGAACAACTGCCGGTGCGTTCAATTTTCAAATGACGATTTCTCGTAAACTACTTACATTAGAATCGTGCAAAAAACACCATTGACATTCTAATTTATTCTACTTTTATTTTCTTAATGTCAATACGCATTGTTCCATTTAAAAAAATGTAACTTTTGTACATAAATACACTTTCTAAAAATTATAAAAATCTGTGTATCATTTTGAAAATGCGAGCCCCTGCCTATAGTTCAATTCCGTGAAAACCGCATATCAATAGCACATACCATTTCAGAAATATTTACGGTGCAAGTTTTAGGTGACTCACCCTGTATAAACATTTACAGGGAATGTTTGATTTTGTATCATATATAATTATACCTGCCTTGTATATAATGTGTCTTTTATGTTAAATATTCAAGTATATAAAGTGTACACTTCTCTGACATCTTCAATATTCACAATCTTTGTGGCTACTAGTACACTTACTGAACGTAAATTAATCTAATCTAATAGATTTGTCAGTAATAGATCCAACATAATAATCGAACTGTTCAACCTGTTATATTTTAAACTTTTCTGCACTTGTATATTTTCTATTCTCAATTCTTATCTTCAGTCCACCTTACTCAAAAGCGTCAACAAGTTTGCGTATTATAAATTGAAAGCATTCTTGATCTTGTCACATTATCATCTGGTTATCAGTAAATAGTAACTCACAGATCTTTCTTTATTTAATTTGTATAATATTCTTGTGACTTGCATTGCTCCATTTTGTTTTCAAACTATGTTCCAAATATGTTTTAAGTAATGTTTGTGACATTCCACAATCCCGTCACAAACTTTTAGTTACGCGCAAGTTTTAATTTTTTTTCCCTTAAATCATACAATGCTTTATAAATTGAATAAGTCGGCAGGAACCTCAAATCTTATAGGAAATACCAAAAACAACTGAATCGTGTATACTTTAGAGATCAATAAACTTTGTGTTTATATGTCCTAGACCAGAGAGCAAGAGTAGGTAGGTTGGTGCCACTGCAGTTTTACAGTTTGTGAAAGAAACCTTGGCGGCAAACAAGCGAAAACTCTTATCTGTTTCAAATAGGAAGAGTTCTCGCCTGTAACGAATCAGATGCGCTATCCCCACTCTTTTTATATTTCCCTCTCTCTCGCACACAGGCGACTGTTCGTGTCACTAGTCGTAAGGGAACACAAACTGGATTTTCCAAAGTTTTATAATAATGCAGTTGTTGAAATCACAATTGCAACATGATATTCGTATTTTACGCAAATGTTTCAAATATTTAGTTTAAAATTAATTATAGTTTATGAATTACTTATTTTTCTAATCCAACGAAAATACCAGTGGTACATCCGTATAGCTGTGAATGTTACTTACGTTAAGACATAATTCGTCATTGTCATTGTCATCATCGTCTGAGTACTGCAAATTTATGATGATAGGTTCCAAAATCTCGTTACGTGCTATTTCTTTACAAAAGTCATATTCTTGTAGTTTATCTAATGTCTCACGCAGTTTTCCCAGTCTTCTTGTGTTACTTGTCAATTTCTTCGTGAATAAGTCGTTCAACGTCGGTCACTTTAAAAATATTATTTCTGTTTGCAACATAATTTGAGCCCACATTAACTCAATTGGATTGTTCTGGCATTAGTAAGGGGGGCAAGGTGGATCGTGTCTCATTGATCCAGCTGATACACTATTTCATGAAAGAGTAACTGAATAATGCTGCTTTGAACTCTCTAGAGTAAATAGAGATTACGAAACATTCATAAACAAAG
Organism: Mantis religiosa; assembly: GCA_030765055.1. Classification (NCBI taxonomy): domain Eukaryota; kingdom Metazoa; phylum Arthropoda; class Insecta; order Mantodea; family Mantidae; genus Mantis; species Mantis religiosa. The sequence continues at coordinate 54,298 of JAUKNK010000964.1, forward strand.
ATATAATGTGACCAGACACGTTCTGCCAGACTAGTAAGAAGTGTATCGTTTCCTCTCATCAAATATAACGAACGCCTTGGCTTATTCAAAGTACATATTTCTTTTATCACGTTTGTCAAATGTTTACGTTTCAGTTCTGAGTAATTTCAAATATACGTTCACGCCAACCAATAATGATATTCCTTACAGTGCCTACTCGCAGTGCGTTGTTAATATACGAGGACTATTCAATAAAGAATAACAATTTTTTTTTTGACAACGTACCTACACTGGTCCTCATAATTTTGATGGTCCTTCTCAAAATAGTCTTCCCTGAATGCAATGCACTTGTCCCAGTGTTTCTGTCAGTCTTTAAAGGAATGCTGGAAACCATTTTTGAGAGATCCTTCAAAATCCCTCCGCAGCCTTCATGACTGCTACTGATGATGGATAATGTCTCCCACGAAGGCGTTTCTTCAAGTTAGGGAATAGAAAAGAGTCACATAGGGCTAAATCCGAACTATAGGGAGGGTGAGGGATGTACTTCACGTTGGTTTTTGCAAGATATTCATCAACAACATTGGCAATATGCGGCCGCGCATTATCGTGGTGCAGCATCCAGCCTGCTTCACGGAAATGTGGTCTTTTGCGCCTGATATGGACTTGCAATGTTTTCAGGACATCCCTGTAGTATTGTCCAGTTACTGATGTGTGTGCAGGTACAACATGCTAATAAACCATTCCATGAATATCAAAGAATCAGATGTCAGATGACCGTAACTTTCCCAGCAGAAACAACCACTTTTGCTGTTTTTGGAGGGTTGGTGATGAAGGATATTTCCACACTGAGCTTTGCTGTTTGCTCTCAGGATAAAAATGATGTAGCCAAGTTTCATCAGCAGTGATTACGTTTGAAAGAAACTCCGGATCTTCCTCTAACATCAACTTTAACTGCATGCACACCTGCATGGGAATGTACTTTTATTCGGGAATCAACAGTCTTGGAACCCATCGCGCACAAACACGTCTCATGTGTAATGTTTCTGTCACCAACGTGTGGGTGGCACCCAATGAAATGTTCAGTATTTCAGAAAGTGATCTTAACGTAATTCTTCGATCCTCTCTCACAATGGCAGCAGTAGTGTTGATGTTTTCTTCCGTAAGAGCAGTAGCTGGAGCACCGGGTCCACCTTCCTTTGAAATTGATTGTCTCCCCTCTTTAAACATTTTAAACCACCTTCGAGCTGTGCTGTAGGGAAGAACAGAATCTCCATAGGCATTCTGTAACATTGTATAGGCATCAACTGAAGATTTGTTGAGACGAAAACAGAATTTCAAAGCCGCATATTGTTCCTCGCGTGTTACATCCATTGTAGCGTTAGGCGATACTGAACATGTCTGAGCTTGCCTGGTTCTCACAGGCGGGAACCAAGAGTACCAACAATGGAACTACTACGGCGTGTTTGTTTCACATTAAGGTAATAGAATATAATAAGACTGAATTTTAGTGCGAAAATTATGACTGTAAAAAAAATATGATCATTCCTTATTGAACAGCCTTCGTATAATGGTATTTAATTTATTTATTTGTATAGGAAAACTATTTGAGTTAAAAATATGGGGGTTTTACGGTTATGTTAAATACATTACTCTCTCCTTCCACATGGATCAGTTTTGGCAAAATCTGAATTTCTGTCTTAGCGCGAATAATATTTATTAGAGATTGATTAGTTTGAGGCTCGTCACACAATACTTAGGGGGAATGCAGTACGACAATACCGCAGGACTCCGATTGGTTGGTCATCTAGTAGCGCCCAAGGATAAACACCTTCCCATTTGAAACATATTATAAGCGTGTAAAACGTCTTTACGTTCTTCTTGGGTCCTTTTGGGGATATTTCTTGGTCTTCTTAAAGCTCCTTTTTAGGCATTTTATAGCTCCTCAGCTTCCTAGCGCTAGTGATAACCATGAAAATGTCGTCAACTGATTGTACCCGAAAATAACTGCATATCACAACGTTTGCTGCATTATTCTGTGTCCAGTGCGATGGTTATTATACCCAGGAAGTAAAGGATATTGATTACCAATCGCTATAGACTTTACAAAACATGAAGTGACGGACATAATCGCTCATCGCCCATCCTCAAGAGTTTCTGTGTTACGCGGCTTTCCCGGTAATATGATTAAAGCTCGGTGTATGCACCAGCACAGATCATTTAGTGACGTAAAGGCATTGTCGGTAATGTGACAAATGCACAAATGGACGGCGTGCTTAGCATAACAATTGTCGCCTATCTCCTCCGGGAGTAACGTCCGCCTCTGGGTATTGCCGTAACAAGCAGGTAGAGGGAATATTGCGTTGTAATAAATACAAAGACGTAAATACATAATTAGAGAAATCTCTACCAAAACACGTTTGTCTGAAGGTCCATGATGTAACTGTAAATATTGGATTCCAGATAAGATTACGTTATCTGCAGTAAAATTTGGACTAGTAGAGCTACCTACCGTGACTTAAACGAAGTAAATAATGACGCTGCTACAAACAAAATAACAATTAATGCTTAGGAAAATAAATACATTGCATTTAATGGGAGATTAAAAGGTCAATTGGGTTAAAGAATTATATTTTTTATACCGTTACATATTTATTTGATATTTTCTGAGTATTTTGATATACAGTGTGACTTTGCGGTTCTTAAAACTTGAAGTCAAGTTTACAGAAATTCAAAATGCTCCTTATTTGCGTAGAAAGACAGTTTGTACACCCCTGGCAGCAGAATGACGTAACATATATCAACACAGTCTCTGTCCGCCTCGGTAGTGTGGTGGTAGCATGTCTGCCTAACCTTCGAGAGGTCCCGAGTTCGATTCTCGATCAGGGTGAGTTAGTTGGATAAGGTTTTTTCCGGGGGTTTCCGTTATCCTGAAAGACGAATGTCGGGTAACTCTAAGTTCCGTGGACCCTGGGCTCATTTGAGCATTATTTCATCCATTCCATTCATCGTCCGATATGACAACGTTGGAGGACGTAAATTACAAGGGAAAATCAGTCTCTGGTGGCTTCTGCAGATGTAAACAAACGAACAAACCAAGAGATTCGTGGTTCAAATCCCGGCCATGGCATTGAATTTTTCATGTTGACTCTATCTATCAAAAACCTTAGCCTACACACGGCTATTCTAAATAAATGATTAATTTCCATCAATTAACTAAAATAATGAGAGTTAAATGATGAAGCCTGGGACTCAAGTACTTACGACAGTAAGTCGCCACAAATGGTATATCTCCAATACGAGACCCCCTAGTGGTCTACCGAGGAAATATACGAGTCAAATGGAGAATTTAATGTCAGGACGGCACGTTGGCTATGATAGCTCAGTGGATAAGAGGACTGGACGGAAACCAGGAGATCCGTAGTTCAAATCCCGGCCGTGGCATAGAATTTTTCATGTTGACTCTATAAATAAAAAACCTTAGCCTATATACGGCTAGTGTCAAGAAATGATTAATTTCCATAAATTAACTAAAACAAACAAAAGTTCACTTTCAAATCATAGCTGCACGCACTCGATTATCGACTCCAATTATGACTGTCCAAATTGAGGACCAATAGCAACCCTGATTTTCTGGATGTGACAGTCACATGTTTACTCCACGTGGAGTCTCAGTTGCCAAAGTTCCAACTTCCAGTTGATCTTTTTCATTACGTACAGATATTCGTTACTGGAGGAAAAAAAAGTTATAACGGGTATTCACAGAAATACAGTAAGAAATATTGTGACGAAAGGAATACCAAAGACGCCGATCAAGTGTGAAAACAAAAGGAAACGTTTCTCTAAAGTAGATAATTTCACACGCGATTTAATTCGTCGAGAAATTTATAGATTCTATGCAAAAGGGAGAGCGCCCACCTTAGATGAATTGGTTGCACATTTGCAAGAAATTTGTGATGTTCCTTATGGGCACTGCACTTTGCGTGGTCTCCTAAAGGAGCTGGGTTTCAAATACCGCACTTTGAATAAGTTAAGAGTTATTATGGAATCCAGTAGAAGTATATATATATATATATATATACCCGGGACTTATGAGGCAACCCTCTACCCCCTCCGGGCGGCCGAGGCCTAGCCGGAGGTACCCAATTCCCCGTGGGTGTCGGGAACACACTGCCCCCTCGAGTCCAACCCAATCCGAACAATTCCCCGACGGGAGGGGCTCGACAGTTCGGCCCGAGGTTCCTCAGATGTACCACAAGTGCTACGGGTCCGTAGCGCCCGCACCACGGCAGCTGAAGGGGACGGACCCCCTCCCCTACGGATAATGTGTGTGTGTGTGTGTGTGTCAAAACTAAGGAAGTTTTGCAGTAATGGACATAAGGTTATTTAGACGAAACCTCGTATGCTACCTATGACGTATCGAGAAAGGTGGCAACCTTGCAGAAAGGACTGGGTGAAGGAGGGCCGGGTGTTGTAAAACGATTATAATATAAGGGTTCGTCAAAGGAGGCGGCCGAACTGCACACGCGTTAACTAAACAGATTTTAACGGTTGTTTTTATTTTGATCCCAAGAATTGTAAAATTATTTAAATATGTTTAATGATTTAAGAATCGATATGGACAAATTAAAATGTATAATAAAGGAAAATGTTAAAATTCAGTAGGTCATGAGATGACGCAACGTGTAAGTGACATCATGTGAATGTTTTATCATTGGTAGTTTTAAAAATGAGATCATGTAATGTGTGAGGTGGACCAGTAAAAATAAAGTTTGATTGGTAGTGATGGCAACGAGGGAAGGAAAAGTCAATAATTTTGGGAGAACAGTTAGGAAAGAAAGGTCTTTCGATTGCGCAACGTCGAAGAGAACAGACTAAAATATTAAAAATACTCTAACTTTGTGGGTTCGTGGAATTTAAAGTCCAATTTGCAGAAATTCCAAATGTTCTTTATATCCGTAGAAATACACTCTGTTGAATTCTTACAGTAGCAGTATTACGTCACATACACAATTACAACTCTTGTTCCGCCTCTGTTTAAACTGCTGCTCTGTTTACGACTGTCTGCTGGCGTGTCGATATCTGTATATCGATATCGATAAAGAATGATCATAATTTTTTACGGTCATAATTCTTCGCACTAAAATTCAATCTTATATTCTGTTAGCTTAATGTGAAACAAACACGCCGTAGTAGTTTCATTGTTAGTACTCCTGGTTCCGCCTGTGAGAACCAGGCAAGTTCAGAAATGTTCAGTATCGCCTACCGCTGCAATGGAGGTAACACGCAGTTAAAGTTGATGTTAGAGGAAGATCCGGAGTTTCTTTCAAACGTAATCACTGCTGATGAAACTTGGCTACATCATTTTGATCCTGAGAGCAAACAGCAAAGCTCAGTGTGGAAATATCCTTCACCACCAACCCCCAAAAAAGCAAAAGTGGTTGCTTCTGCTAGGAAAGTTATGGTCATCTCATTCCTTGATATTCATGGAATGGTTTATCAGCATGTTGTACCTGCACACACATCAGTAACTGGACAATACTACAGGGATGTCCTGAAAACATTGCAAGTCCACATCAGACGTAAAAGACCACATTTCCGTGAAGCTGGCTGGATGCTGCACCACGATAATGCGCGGCCACATATTGCCAATGTTGTTGCTGAATATCTTACAAAAATCAACGCGAAGTACATCCCTCACCCTCCCTATAGTCCGAATTTAGCCCCATGTGACATTTTTCTATTCCCTAACTTGAAGAAACGCCTTCGTGGGCGGCATTATCCGTCATCAGAAGCAGTGGTGAAGGCTGCGGAGGCGATTTTGAAGGATCTCTCAAAAATGGTTTCCAGCATATCTTTGAAGACTGGCAGAAACACTGGGACAAGTGCATCGCATTCAGGGGAGACTATTTTGGGAGGCACATGAAAATTATGAGGATAAGCAAAGGTATGTTGTGAAAAAAATGTGATTCTTTATTGGACAGCCCCCGTATTTTCTACATTTGATTTTCTATGTTTATTAAAAGCATTGCTTATAAACTTTCTCTTTCCAAATGTTTTTGGCCTACCCATGTCATATGTTCACCAATAACTAGTACAAAATATTGTTCAGAACAAATAACTGTTCACATACACAGCCAAAGACAACGGAAAAACTACCATCATTGGAGTTACAGTGGTACCAGCAGAAAGCTTGGAAGAAGCCTTACAAAAGAAGGCTTAGTTCAGAATTATCTGTTCAGTATTACAGAAGTTATGATCGATTTTCTGAAAGTTTACAAAAAGGGGCGTGGCAAAACCTTAACACTCACTAATATAATTAGCAAATTAGGTATAAAGTATTGCTCCAATGAATTTTTAACTATATATTTGTAATCTAGAGGGATGACATAATAATAAAATGTAAAAATAATAAAAGTGAATTTTAACCCCAAGTGCAGTACCTTCTTCCTGTAACGGGAATCTATTTGTTATCCACTCGCAGCAGATAGGAATCACGCCAACTTTTTGGAAGATCCAGGTCGAGTTTTGATCAAATAAGAGTCATGAGATCTTTTCTCAGGTGTGGATGCGGATTTTTGGTGACAGACATTAAATGTATATGATTCCGATTTCGTAATATATTATTTAATTGTATAATATGAACTACAATTCACTCTTTTCTATTACAAATATCGAATAAACTTTCCTTTACTATTATATTCACGGCAACATTTTTCATCGTTGTGAAACAAGACTGAAGATTATAATACTTTTCTAGATTATTCATTTTTTTTTCTTGTCACTATAGTTTCTTCCGCTTTATTTTGTGATTGGCCGATCCACTGGCACGTCACCACAGCACGTCATACCACGTCACACCACTACTACTTCGGCCAAACACACAACTACATACATTTTTTTATATATTTATAATTCCTCCGAACACAAAAATACTGTTACATCCCTTAAAGCTTTTATCATAAATTAGCATTGTACAAGAGTAGAGCTCATGCCTGTGGGACAAATCAAATATTTTTTTAAGATTAATTCTTTCTCACTTTCATTAGTTTCACTCAGACGGCGTGATGACCTCAGAACTTGCCATTTCAGACACAATAACACTTTTATCGGTCACGTTGTGCTAATGGTAGACGGGTTTGAAGCTGCCGAGCTAAGGAAGCAGAAAAAACAATTTGTTGCTCGAGCAGGTGGTATTGCATAACATTTATTTATCTTAGCTTAGGTTGGTACCACCCACGTGATTAGGGATTTCCCAGCATTATGGAGGCCGACAGTTAATGTATTTCATTTCGATGGCAGTTGAATTCTGTCTGCAACCGTCCATGACGACCTTCTATCCATTTCAGCGGAATAAGGATGTCCATAAAGCAAGCCTGGGAACGTGTGAGCTGATAACACTCATATTTATGGCTGACTGCAGAAATATCTTCTGCTCTTTCATAAAACTATCAGTCATTTATTACAGTTTATGGCCGTATTTGTGTCAGAAGTTTGAAACTACTAAGTGTGTATTTTAGACAGGTTGTACTTCACGTGGGGGGAAGGGGTTTGAGTGATTAAGGGCTCGTTGTTTGCGACTTTGCACTGATCAAAACAAATATTTGAAGATATAATTAGAGACTTGTTATAGCTTCAAAACTCCTTATTCTCTGCATAACACTGTGAGAAATAATTGAATAGCGACAAAACTTAAAATTGCCTATTTGTTAATTTAACCAGGCATACAAGTTTAGAGGAAGTTCCTTATAGATGAAATTGAGGTGGATGGCTCAGGTAGTTTTGTCTGTGGCCCGCATTCGAAAGCCCCGGGTTCGATTTTTGTGGCGGACGTACCTGATTTACTGTTTTTTCGATGGTTTTCCCGGGTCGCTAGGGGAATGCTGGGTATGTTAATAACATCTCCTTAATTTCCTGTACCTCCATTTCATCTCTTATCTCGTGGTCTCTTTCAGGGTTGAAGCGTCGGCGGGTGTCTCGGCGGTGTATGGCAGGATGACATGTTCCTGGTAAACACTTCCTCTTCCGGTAGGTCGGTGTCCGGTCTCCGACCGGCCTCGTAGGCCGATTCATGAACACTGCTGGTGAGATAACGGTTGTTGAAGCCGTCCTGGGGTCTTCCTAGCGCTAGGAGGGCGGTCTCCGGTCTCACCAGTGTTTTGGGGCTACGGTACATGGGATGACGATTGTCCTAGACCGCCGGGGAGTTTCTATCTAGTGAAGTGTTAAGAGCCCGCACTGTTTACTGGAGTGAATCCTTGGGGCCCGAAGCCCTCTGTCTCCTCTTGCCTCATCATTCCTCCCGGGGATGCTTCACTTGGAACAAACTATCCGGCATCGTAAAGAAGGTTCCTGAAAGGAATGTCCTGTGTTACACAGTGGGATAAGGACAGTGAATGTCTGTGACAGAGAACGCCTGCTACACAAGGAGCAGAATCGTTAAAAACAATGCGCCCTATTCACTTTGTACACTAAAACCGAGAAGATTCATTCACAAAACTAGAAGCCGTCGGAATGGTTTTGAATGGTCTGTAACTGTACTGGCATGGGGTGTCATAAACCTGTCTAGGGAGAGTGTGGGTACCTTACCCAATCCCCCTGCGTCTCAGGTCCCGGAGACTTTCTTTCCTGTGATATACTATAGCTACAGTCGATCAAAGCTTGTTGCAGTGCCGAATACCCTCCGAATAATCCAATCATTAGAAATGAAGTGGACTTAAACATAATATATATAAGCTCGAGGGTGAATGTGAGGATCTACTCCCATTAGTTCTGGATCCGTAGGACTAGAACCCGGGCCTCTCGGGTTCGTTTTACCGTTGGACAATACCTATTTTATAAACTGCCCCCCACCCCGCTGCATACGGCAGACAGGGCGAAGTGGATACGCCATTTACGCGCCGGTCCTTAATGAACCAGCTACCAAACAACCTCGGTGTGACCGCCTGGTGATCTAGCACACCAGCTACTAGCTCTGCAGGCTAGCACCCGGGACTTATGAGGCATCCCTCTACCCCCTCCGGGCGGCCAAAGCCTGACCGGAGGTGCCCAATTTCCCGTGAGTAGCGGGAACACATTGCCCCCTCGAGTCCAACCCAATCCGAACAGCTCCCAGAGGGAGGGGCTCGAATGTTCGGCCCGAGGTTCCTCGAGTAACGTCAGGGCTACCACGAGTGCTAAGGGTCCGCAGCGCCCGCACCGTATCGAGCATGGCGAAACACACAAAGTGAAGACTGACACCCCCCTCTAATGACAAGGGAGTCACCGAGCTGTGCCATAAGGGTGCCCGGAGCCTTCGTGGGGCTTTCCATAGGGCAAGACCTAGAGACTAACAAGCCTCCCCCCCCCATCTGGTCCTGTGGACTCAAGACGGGATGGAAGTGGATTCGCCACTTACGCGCGCCAAATCCAAAATAGGAAGGCTACCGGTATGACCTCGGTGGGGCCGCCTATTGATCTAGCACACCTTCTACTAACTATGCAGGCTAGTACCCGGCTTCCCTCAACCCCGTCCGGAGACGTACCCAATCAACCACGGGTATCGGGAACCACTGTCCCCTCGAGTCTGACCCAATCCGAACAACTCCCTATCAGGGAAGGTCTCGAATGTTCGGCCCGAGGTTCCTCTAGTAACGGCAGCTGAAGTGGACGGATCCTCTCCCCTATGGTGTGATATAAGCTAACGAGGGAGGTTGTAGGAACCTTCTGCAATCCTCCTGCGTTCCCGTAGAGGAGGGTATCTGTCCCCTTCAGCTGCCGTGGTGCGGGCGCTGCGGACCCTTAGCACTCGTGGTACCTCTGACGTTACTAGAGGAACCTCGGGCCGAACTGCCGAGCCCCTCCCGTCGGGGAGTTGTTCCGATTGGGTTGGACTCGAGGGGATAGTGTGTTTCCGGCACCCACGGGGAATTGGGTACCTCCAGCCAGGCTACGGCCGCCCGGAGGGGATAGAGGGTTGCCTAGGAAGTCTCGGGCACTAGCCTGCAGAGCTAGTAGAAGGTGTACTAGATCACCAGGTGGCCCTACCTAGGTTTTCGGTAATCTTCCCTGCGAGGTTGACGCGCCTAAGTGGCGTATCCACTTCCAAACGTCTTCACGTTGTCAACGGGGGTGGGAGGCTTTTTAACAAATCAGATATTGCCCTATGGAAAGAGCCCCGGAGTTATCCATTGCTCCCGGACTTTTGGGTAGATCCTCTGCACTTAACTTAACCTCCCTGCGTCCCATCCGTCGGAGACTTTCTTTCGTGTTGTATACTATAACTACAATAGATCAAGATTTGTCGCAGAGCCGAATCCCCTCCGAATAATCCAATCCGATCATTACAAATGAAGTGGACTTAAATATACTTCTCCCAGAACATGTATGCCTGCCTCTGTAACGTATGTGGTAGCGTGTCTGCTTTACGTTCAAGAGGACCCGAGTTCGGTCAGTGTGAGTTTACGGGATATGCTTTGTTCTCGGGGTTTTGCTTGCTTGTTACGCGTGTGGTGTAGTTTTACTCATTATATAATTGTTTCACACTTTAATAGTATTTTTACACTACAATAATTATGTTGTGATGACACTGAAAAGCCATGTATTGAATTGTGTTGTTTCAAAACAAGATATGATTTACTGTCTTGAAACCAGCAACTCCCATTGTAACGTTGACAAGAGCTTCTGTTTAGTATAAAGTCAGACACTTTCAATTTTTGGAAGCTAACATTGTTTCCGCATTACAGTCACTGTGTTCAGGAAGATCTAAGTCACGTTCTACACACCCAATGTGTGGGAGAACATGTTTGTGTATCACATAGTTTACAAAAAATTCAAAGTACCTCTGCTATCGAGTGGTGAGTTTCTCTGGCTTCTAAACCCAGAGGCTCTGGGTTCTATAGAGGTTGGAGTCTAACCTAGCCCATGTTGTAATAAGTCGGAAGTGGGTCTCAGCCTGCCAACCCGACTGCCGTCCTCACGCCTACATATTTAAGCTAGAGGTGGGCGATAATGCAACCGATATGGGGAGGAGATGTGGTCAGCTTCACCCACCCCCAGCCGGAAAGTTGGTTTTCTAGACCAGGGTTCGCTACCTAGTATAACTCCTCAATTTTCTCACGATGCTTAGGGGGAAGGAAACAAAAGCACAACGTCCTAGCCCACCACGTCACGGCACAGGACCTTTAAAAACAGAAAGAAACAAAAATATGCCGTAAATCGTTAACTTCCAATACATAGTCTAACAAGATCGATGTATGGAAATTAATTGTTCTTTCACACTGTCCGTGTGTAGGCTAAGGTATGGAAAGATAGAGTTAGACTGAAAAATTCAATGCCATAGCCGGGATTTGAACCATAGATCTTCTGGTCTCCGTCCAGCCGCTCTAACCATTGAGTTACTATGGCCAACGTGCCAACATGACATTAAATTCTCCAAATGACTCGTGTTTTTCCCAGTAAACCACTAGGAGTTCTCATAAACACATGAGACTACTACCTTAATGACGACTTACTATGCTGTAAGTACTTTAAGGTCCGGGCTTTATAGTAAACCACTAGGAGTTCTCATAAACACATGAGACAACTACCTTAATGACGACTTACTATGCTGTAAGTACTTTAAGGTCCGGTTTTTATAGTAAACTACTAGGAGTTCTCGTAAACACATGAGACAACTACTTTAATGGCGACTTACTATGCTGTAAGTACTTTAAGGTCCGGTCTTTATAGTAAACCACTAGGAGTTCTCATAAACACATGAGACAACTACCTTAATGGCGACTTACTATGCTGTAAGTACTTTATGGACCGGGCTTTATAGTAAACCACTAGGAGTTCACATAAACACATGAGACAACTACCTTAATGACGACTTACTATGCTGTAACTACTTTAAGGTCCGGGCTTTATAGTAAACCTCTAGGAGTTCTCATAAACACATGAGACAACTACCTTAATGAGGACTTACTATGCTGTAACTACTTTAAGGTCCGGGCTTTATAGTAAACCACTAGGAGTTCTCATAAACACATGAGACAACTACCTTAATGACGATTTATTATGCTGTAAGTACTTTAAGGCACGGGCTTTGTAGTAAACCACTAGGAGTTCTCATAAACACATGAGACAACTACCTTAATGACGACTTACTATGCTGTAAGTACTTTAAGGCCCGGGGTTTATAGTAAACCACTAGGAGCTCTCATAAACACATGAGGCAACTACCTTAATGACGACTTACTATGCTGTAAGTACTTTAAGGTCCGGGCTTTATAGTAAACCACTAGGAGCTCTCATAAACACATGAGGCAACTACCTTAATGACGACTTACTATGCTGTAAGTACTTTAAGGTCCGGGCTTTATAGTAAACCACTAGGAGTTCTCATAAACACATGAGACAACTACCTTAATGACGACTTACTATGCTGTAAGTACTCTAAGGCCCGGGCTTTATAGTAAACCACTAGGAGTTCTCATAAACACATGAGACAACTACCTTAATGACGACTTACTATGCTGTAAGTACTTTAAGGTCCGGGCTTTATAGTAAACCACTAGGAGTTCTCATAAACACATGAGACAACTACCTTAATGACGACTTACTATGCTGTAAGTACTTTAAGACCCGGGCTTTATAGTAAGCCACTAGGAGTTCTCATAAACACATGAGACAACTACCTTAATGGCGACTTACTATGCTGTAAGTACTTTAAGGCCCGGGCTTTATAGTAAACCACTAGGAGTTCTCATAAACACATGAGACAACTACCTTAATGACGACTTACTATGCTGTAAGTACTTTATGACCCGGGCTTTATAGTAAACCACTAGGAGTTCTCATAAACACATGAGACAACTACCTTAATGGCGACTTACTATGCTGTAAGTACTTTATGGCCCGGGCTTTGTAGTAAACCACTAGGAGTTCTCATAAACACATGAGACAACTACCTTAATGACGACTTACTATGCTGTAAGTACTTTATGGCCCGGGCTTTATAGTAAACCACTAGGAGTTCTCATAAACACATGAGACAACTATCTTAATGACGACTTACTATGCTGTAAGTACTTTAAGACCCGGGCTTTATAGTAAGCCACTAGGAGTTCTCATATACACATGAGACAACTACCTTAATGACGACTTACTATGCTGTAAGTACTTTAAGGTCCGGGCTTTATAGTAAACCACTAGGAGTTCTCATAAACACATGAGACAACTACCTTAATGACGACTTACTATGCTGTAACTACTTTAAGGTCCGGGCTTTATAGTAAACCACTAGGAGTTCTCATAAACACATGAGACAACTACCTTAATGACGACTTACTATGCTATAAGTACTTTAAGACCCAGGCTTTATAGTAAGCCACTAGGAGTTCTCATAAACACATGAGACAACTACCTTTATGGTGACTTACTATGTTGTAAGTACTTTAAGGCCCGGGCTTTATAGTAAACCACTAGGAGTTCTCATAAACACATGAGACAACTACCTTAATGACGACTTACTATGCTGTGATACTTTAAGGCTCGGGCTTTATAGTAAACCACTAGGAGTTCTCATAAACACATGAGACAACTACCTTAATGACGACTTACTATGCTGTAAGTACTTTAAGACCCGGGCTTTATAGTAAACCACTAGGAGTTCTCATAAACACATGAGACAACTACCTTAATGACGACTTACTATGCTATAAGTACTTTAAGACCCAGGCTTTATAGTAAGCCACTAGGAGTTCTCATAAACACATGAGACAACTACCTTTATGGTGACTTACTATGTTGTAAGTACTTTAAGGCCCGGGCTTTATAGTAAATCACTAGGAGTTCTCATAAACACATGAGACAACTACCTTAATGACGACTTACTATGCTGTAATACTTTAAGGCTCGGGCTTTATAGTAAACCACTAGGAGTTCTCATAAACACATGAGACAACTACCTTAATGACGACTTACTATGCTGTAAGTACTTTATGGCCCGGGCTTTATAGTAAACCACTAGGAGTTCTCATAAACACATGAGACAACTACCTTAATGGCGACTTACTATGCTGTAAGTACTTTATGGCCCGGGCTTTGTAGTAAACCACTAGGAGTTCTCATAAACACATGACACAACTACCTTAATGACGACTTACTATGCTGTAAGTACTTTATGGCCCGGGCTTTGTAGTAAACCACTAGGAGTTCTCATAAACACATGAGACAACTATCTTAATGACGACTTACTATGCTGTAAGTACTTTAAGACCCGGGCTTTATAGTAAGCCACTAGGAGTTCTCATATACACATGAGACAACTACCTTAATGACGACTTACTATGCTGTAAGTACTTTAAGGTCCGGGCTTTATAGTAAACCACTAGGAGTTCTCATAAACACATGAGACAACTACCTTAATGACGACTTACTATGCTGTAACTACTTTAAGGTCCGGGCTTTATAGTAAACCACTAGGAGTTCTCATAAACACATGAGACAACTACCTTAATGACGACTTACTATGCTATAAGTACTTTAAGACCCAGGCTTTATAGTAAGCCACTAGGAGTTCTCATAAACACATGAGACAACTACCTTTATGGTGACTTACTATGTTGTAAGTACTTTAAGGCCCGGGCTTTATAGTAAACCACTAGGAGTTCTCATAAACACATGAGACAACTACCTTAATGACGACTTACTATGCTGTAATACTTTAAGGCTCGGGCTTTATAGTAAACCACTAGGAGTTCTCATAAACACATGAGACAACTACCTTAATGACGACTTACTATGCTGTAAGTACTTTAAGACCCGGGCTTTATAGTAAACCACTAGGAGTTCTCATAAACACATGAGACAACTACCTTAATGACGACTTACTATGCTATAAGTACTTTAAGACCCAGGCTTTATAGTAAGCCACTAGGAGTTCTCATAAACACATGAGACAACTACCTTTATGGTGACTTACTATGTTGTAAGTACTTTAAGGCCCGGGCTTTATAGTAAATCACTAGGAGTTCTCATAAACACATGAGACAACTACCTTAATGACGACTTACTATGCTGTAATACTTTAAGGCTCGGGCTTTATAGTAAACCACTAGGAGTTCTCATAAACACATGAGACAACTACCTTAATGACGACTTAGTATGCTGTAAGTACTTTAAGACCCGGGCTTTATAGTAAACCACTAGGAGTTCTCATAAACACATGAGACAACTACCTTAATGACGACTTACTATGCTGTAACTACTTTAAGACCCGGACTTTATAGTTAACCACTAGGAGTTCTCATAAACACATGAGACAACTACCTTAATGACGACTTACTATGCTGTAAGTACTTTAAGACCCAGACTTTATAGTAAACCACTAGGAGTTCTCATAAACACATGAGACAACTACCTTAATGACGACTTACTATGCTGTAAGTACTTTAAGGTCCGGGCTTTATAGTAAACCACTAGGAGTTCTCATAAACACATGAGACAACTACCTTAATGACGACTTATTATACTGTACCCAAGTACTTTAAGACCCGGGCTTTATAGTTCGGACCACTATTGGATACAATTAATAGAAATTAATTGTTCTTTCACACCAGCCGTGTGTAGGCTAAAGTATGGAGGTAGTAGTCTCATGTGTTTATGACAACTTCTAATGGTTTACTGGGAAAAAACACGAGTCAGTTGGAGAATTTAATGTCACATCGGCACGTTGGCCATAGTAGCTCAATGATTAGAGCAGCAAGACGGCAAGCAGAAGATCGGTGGTTCAAATCCCAGCTATGGCATTGAATTTTCCAGTCTGGCTATCTTTCCATACGATCTATGTATTTGCTGGAATAAGATTTTGTCTATCTCTTACAGCTTACTAGTTATACGAAAGTCATTGAGAATGAAGAGGACTTCTGAAGGCATTCCCAAAAAATTTGAGATACGCATTTCATGTGTTATGCACATATCTCTATACAAATAGCTATTTAAATACAAATTATTATAAGCATTTTTGAAAAACCTAAAAAATAAGTTTTGTTATATGTAAAGGGTAGTTTGATGTGAGAGAATTTCCTCGAAGATCTTCCTGTCACTGAATTTTGCTTCTGAGTTTGCAACACACAAACACACACACACGATGTTCTCTAGAAAATACTTTACCCTTTAGATTCAAAATACCTATTTCCATTAAAACTACACCACCATGGACAACACGACCGTAGGATATCCACAGGACGGATAAGCTACCGCTTATACAAGTACTTCGTCAAAGTGCTACACATCTCGCACCGCCAGGCAGCATCGGGTTGGTCACGGCTGGACGGGTGACCGCTCAGCTGAAAACCTGCTTTCTGCTTTGTCTACACATGTTGTAAACCTGCTACTCCTCTACCTACCTTCCTTCACAGTACATGTAGCAACATTGTGCCAAAACTGCCCACTGCATACTTTAAATGGGGTATATGTTTGAGCACTTGTTCCCAGAGTGATTTGCTTGTTTTATTGAGCCACTTAGACACTAGCTAGTATATGTATGGGGTGTTTATTTTGTTATACATAAGTGGTCTGAAAAGCTTCCGATCTAAGAAAGATACAAGATATTTTTCAGAACTTCTTTCAACATAGTCTCCTTGTAACTCTACACACTTCTCCCAGCGATGCTCTCATCTCTGTAACCCGTCCAAATAGTACTCGGCGTTTTTCAACATAGTCTCCTTGTAACTCTACACACTTCTCCCAGCGATGCTCCCATCTCTGTAACCCGTCCAAATAGTACTCGGCGTTCTTCAACATAGTCTCCTTGCAACTTTACACACTTCTCCCATCGATGTTCCCATCTCTGTAAGCCGTCCAAATAGTACTCGGCGTTTTTCAACATAGTCTCCTTGTAACTCTACACACTTCTCCCAGCGATGCTCCCGTCTCTGTAACCCGTCCAAATAGTACTCGCCGTTTTTCAACATACTCTACTTGTAACTCTACACACGTCTCCCAGCGATGATCTCATCTCTGTAATCCGTCCAAATAGTACTCGGCGTTTTTCAACATAGTCTCCTTGTAACTCTACACACTTCTCCCAGCGATGTTCCAATCTCTGTAACCCGTCCAAATAGTACTCGGCGTTTTTCAACATAGTCTCATTGTAACTCTACACACTTCTCCCAGCGGTGCTCCCATCTCTGTAACCCGTCCAAATAGTACTCGACGTTTTTCAACATAGTCTCCTTCTAACTCTACACACTTCTCCTAGCGGTGCTCCCATCTCTGTAACCCGTCCAAATAGTACTCGGCGTTTTTCAACATAGTCTCCTTGTAACTCTACACACTTCTCCCAGCGATGTTCCCATCTCTGTAACCCATCCAAATAGTACACGGCGTTTTTCTCAGCAAAATAATTGTTCACGAAGGTGATTGTCACTTCATTTGACGAAAATATCTGTCCTCTGAGCGCACTTTTCAGATGAGGGAACAAAAAGAAAGAAAAAAAAAGTCGCTTGGGGCTAGATCTGGTGAGTCAAGCAGTTCAAACCGTAATTCGTGATTTTCGCCATTTCAGCCGCTGAGGTGTGAAACGGTGCGTTCTCTTGGTGAAACAAGATTTTCTTTTTCTACAAATGTGGCTGTTTCTCCGCAAGCTGTGCCTTCAGCTTGTCAAGTAATGATGCGTTGTATGCTCCTGTAATGATTTCTTCTTTTAGAAGATAATCGATTAAAATAACTCCAAGACAATCCCACAAAAACAGTCGCCATCACTTTACCAGCCGTAACAAACAGTTTATACTCTTTTGGAGCCGGTTCCCCCTTTGCAGTTCACCGTCTGGACTGTGTTTTCTTTCTTTCGAACGTGTAATGGTGTATCCAAGTTTCATTAACAGTTTTTAATCGGCGCCAAAACTCCGATTTATTGCGCCTAAACTGCGCCAACAAAGCGTTGGAAATCTTCATTCGAACACGTTTTTGGCCTAACGTAAGCAGACGCAACACTCAACGAGCGTACAGCTTTCTCATGTCTAAATGTTGATTTAATATGTAACAAACACGTTATTTTGACACGTTCATAGCCTCCGCCATCTCTCTCAGTTTAATTCCCGGTATTCTAGCACGATTTGGTGAATTTTAGCGATGTTTAGGTCGGTAGTTGCAGTTTCTGTACGTCCCGAACTTTCGTCTCCCAAGCTGTTACGGCCACGTTTAAATTCAGCTGTCCAAAATTTCACTGTAGTAAATGATGGCACAGAGTCCCCATGCACCGAATCCAACTCATCGTTGATTTGCGTAGGCGTATTGTGTTTCAAAAACAAATATTTTATGACAGCTTGATACTCGATTTTGTCCATTTTCATAAAAACAGTCACATCAACTCACTCAAACGACTGTTACATAACAACTGAGTGTCTAAAATTGCTGAAACATTGGTGAGCAATTGTCAACAGATGAACAACGAAAAATTACTAGCTTTTATTTACGAGTGCTGTCGTCTTCATGTTGAGGTCTGAGACTTTTAAGACCACCGTCGTACTGTTACTTATTGCACTTACATTACAACAGTATTAAAAGTGCTTTATGTGAACTGAGTCCAAAAGTCACTGTTCAGAATGCATCCACACCTAAAAAAATTGTTATTTATTATATGTTGCAGATGTAGTTTTAACAATAATTCATCTGTTTTTAATAGTTTTATATTGCTTTCTTATGATTCCGGTGCTATTTTGTTTCTTCATTACTGTTCGCATCCTTTCTAATGATATCAAGTCAATTCCTATACTTAGTACAATTATTCTGTTTAGTTTCTTCTACCATGTCTTCATACCAGACGGTTATACCAGCGCTGTTCAGTAAAGAATGATCATAATTTTTTTACGGTCATAATTTTTCGCACTAAAATTCAATCTTATTATATTCTGTTAGCTTAATGTCAAACAAATACGCCGTAGTAGTTTCATTGTTGATACTCCTGGTTCCCGCCTGAGAGAACCAGGCAAGTTCAGACGTGTTCAGTGTCGCCTGCCGCTGTAATGAATGTAACACGCGAGAAACAATATGCGGATTTGAAATTCTCAACAAATCTTCAGTTGAGGCCTATACAATGTTACAGGAGGCCTATGGAGAGTCTGTTCTTCCCTACAGCACAGCTCGAAGGTGGTTTAAAATGTTTAAAGAGGGGAGACAATCAATTTCAAAGGAAGGTGGACCCGTTGCTCCAGCTACTGCTCTTACGGAAGAAAACATCAACGCTGCTGCTGCCATTGTGAGAGAGGATCGACGAATTACCTCAAGATCACTTTCTGAAATACTGAGTATTTCACTGGGTGCCACCCACACGTTGGTGACAGAAACATTACACATGAGACGTGTTTGTGCGCGATGGCTTCCAAGACTGTTGATTCCCAAACAAAAGAATATTCGCATGCAGGTCTGCATGCAGTTAAAGTTGATGTTAGAGGAAGATCCGGAGTTTCTTTCAAACGTAATCACTGCTAATGAAACTTGGCTACATCATTTTGATCCTGACAGCAAACAGCAAAGCTCAGTGTGGAAATCTCCTTGATCACCAACCCCCAAAAAGTAAAAATGGTTGCTTCTGCTGGGAAAGCTATGGTCATCTCATTCTTTGTAATTCATGGAATGGTTTATCAGCATGTTGTAGCTGCACACACATCAGTAACTGGACAATACTACAGGGATGCCCAGAAAACATTGCAAGTCCATATCAGGCGCAAAAGACCACATTTCCGTGATGGAGGCTGGATGCTGCACCTCGATAATGCGTGGCCGCATATTGCCAATGTTGTTGCTGAATATCTTGCAAATATCAACGTGAAGTACAATCCTCACCCTCCCTATAGTCCGGATTTAGCCCTATGTGACCTTTTTTCTATTCCCTAACTTGAAGAAACGCCTTCGTGGGAGGCATTATCCATCATTAGAAGCAGTGGTGAAGGCTGCGGAGGCGATTTTGAAGGATCTCTCAAAAATGGTTTCCAGCATGTCTTTGAAGACTGTCAGAAACGCTAGGACAAGTGCATCGCATTCAGGGGAGACAATTTTGAGAAGGACCATCAAAATTATGAGGATGAATAGAGGTACTTTGTCAAAAAAAATTGTAATCATTGTTTATTGAACAGCCCGCGTATAATGATTTAACATCTTTCGTCATGTATTAGTTTTCTTTTGGCTAACTTTCTTGTAGATATAGTAACATTCAGCCATGTTATATGATCACATTCATTGTTTAGAATAATAAAATATGTAACATAAGACTTAGAAGATTTAATACTGTTCCTGTAGATATGAGAAGTCAAACAGGTAGGTAGTGTTACTGGCAAGTAGATCAAGAAATAACGAAACAAATCGTGTATAAGACATATTTCAAATTGCTTATTAACACGTTGGAATATCCGTGTGCAGGTTGATAGACAGTTATGGACTTTGTGTTTGACCGTTGAACCAGGGAATCCCACATACCTTTCATTATTAATTTTGTTACCAAATGGAAGCTTACGACAGACTTGAACAAGGTCGTAGCTTGAGGTTAATACTCAACAACAACAAGAATTATTTGATGGAACAAAAAGTGGCAAGCGTTTAGTAAGACAGACGAAAGACACCACATTGCAGGAGAGAGTGATAAAAACGAGAGAAATTGAAGAGTAGCAAGCGTAGAGAGTTGTCAAAGAGCAACAAAAACATAGATGGAAAAAATAAGCGACTTTCTAAACAAATCTTACAAAAGATAATTCCGTTTTTGATAATAATCGAGACAAACTTTGGTTATACATTACGTAGACGGTTCACGAGATAGTCATATTTTTATAAAACAGTTCGCTTCGCCATTGTTTTAAATTTTCTTTTCTTTCCACGATCGTGAGAAAGTGTGATTTGTTGCGTTCATATGTCTAATTTTCTACTCGGTCTTCAGAAATCAATTCTTAGAAATGCATAGAATAGGATAGAACCCTACGCAGGGTATTCGGTGCGTCCACCGGGAGGAAGGATGAGGCGAGAGGAAACAGACCGAAGGAGTTACGACAGTGTAGAGGGCAGGATATCTACTTTTGACCATTTGGAAGCTCCTTGACAAGCCAGTACAACCAACATCCCGCCTACCGTGATCCTAGACCGCAGACCGTACTACCGGAGGACGAAGTGTTTATCAGGAACATATCATCCTGCCATGCAGCGCCGGGTCATCCGCCGACACTTACATGCACCCTGAAAGAGACCACCAGATGAGAGATCATGAATCACTTATTTAGTCTGTGATTGTAAATTATGTTGTATAGTGCGATCCATAAAAACCTGAACCATTTCAATAGGCCATAACCTTTGAACCAATAATAGGACAGACGTGCAACTTTGGTAGAATATAATACACAATTGGGAGATTACATTACGCTATTTACATCTCATAGAAAATGTTGCAAGTGTCCTCCACCAGCATCTATACATGTTTGTACTCGTCTTGCCATATTCTCTGAAGTTTTACTGAGAGTATCCTCGCCAATGTTACTTATTTCGGTTCGAATGGATTCCTTGAGGACATTAATTGTCCGTGACCTATTTTTGTGCACTCTATTTTTTAGATATTCCCTCAAAGAAAATCCGGTAAGGTTAGGTAAGGGAAACTGGGGGGCCACAGACCTTTTGAGATTATTCGATTATTAAAGAAACTGGTTACAAGTTCCATGGCGTCATTAGATGTATGTCACGTTGCTCCATCTTGCTGGAAATAACACTGTCTCAATTAAATATTATCTCTCAATTGGGATATTACATTACACTATTTACATCTCAGAGAAGATGTTGGAAGTGTCCTCCACCAGCATCCAGGATCGTTGGTCCCATTTTCTTTGATACGACTGTAGACACTGAAGTTTATATGTGTATCTTCAAGTCATCTGTGGAGCAGCTGGATGTTATCGAATTGAGAGAAGTTTATTTCCAGCAAGATGGAGCAACGTGCCATACATCTAATGACACCATGGAACTTGTAACCAGTTTCTTTGATAATCGAATAATCTCAAAAGGTCTGTGCCCCCAGATCCCCTGACCTAACACCGGATTTTTTCTTGTGGGGTTATCTAAAAATATAGTGTACAAGAATAGGCCACGGACAATTAATGTTGTCAAAGAATCCATTCGAACCGAAATAAGTAACATTGGCGAGGATACTCTCCGTAAAACTTCAGAGAATATGGTGAGACGAGTACAAACATGTATAGATGCTGGTGGAGGACACTTCCAACATTTTCTCTGAGATGTAAATAGTGTAATGTAATCTCCAAATTGTGTATTATATTCTACCAAAGCTGTACGTGTGTCCTATTATTGGTTCAAATGTTATGGCTTATTGAAGTGGTCCAGGTTTATATGGATCGCAGTATATAACACAAGGAAAAATAAATACAAATCTTACAACACTTTGTGTATAAGCTGTGAATATTTGGGGGTTTATTTTTGGATCACAATCTTATATGCGTGTTTAGGAAATCCTCATTTTCTTGCTGTCAGGTATATATTACTGATAATAATGTCATTCCACCCAGAATATATATAGATATATGTGATATAACTTTTTTGTGTTTATTTAAACTGTGCTATCTAATTTATTATGAAAACAAAAACTAATTAAGGAAGCGTTTATGCTCGGTCAATCTAAATGTATGCAACTAACAGATAGTGGTGAAGGCGCCGTGCCTTTGGCCAAATTCTCGTAATAAACGATCAATTACTACGACTTAGATTTTATGTAACATCAACTTTATAAATATGTGCTGCTTGCTAAGTACTTACGGTAAGTTTAGGAAATACTGTCTTGCACGAAAAAGATGAAAGTCGAGTTCGCAGTTGACCTCAGAGCAGAATGCAGTACGTTCCAACTCCTTAGCGACGAGTCTGAAGACAGTGTGTTAATGCAGAGAATATGGTCCAGTGAATATCGGAGTTGTTGTATCAGAGTTGGCCAGTAGAGTGGTTTGAGGCACTCCGGGAGGGCAAACAATTTTGAAATTTGCCTGTTCTTTCTTCTGTTTCCTGTGTTAACGTAGTGTATGGTATTTCAGCTTTAAAATGACATACAAATTATGTGCTTTACTCAATTTTAAACCAATTTAATACAAATTTGAAATTAATCGAAGTGTCTCGTGGCACTTCTTAATCATAACTCTCAAACCATTGAACTTACTGTGATATAATAATCTAATTTTCCAGTGCTTAGGGATGGTTAGTGTCCAGAAGGGACATTTAAAGATTTGACTGTCACTTATTATATTATAATTGTATTTATTTTGAAGCCTGAACCATGCAGAACGTTCCAGATCTGATTTAAAATGCACTAATGCGAGATAACCGAGGATAGAACTGCAGTCCTCTCACGATTTTGTAGAAGCTCTCACGAACTGGAATATTAAATTAGCAGCTACAGCGCTCCAATTAAGGTTGTGTCTTGTTATCGAACCCGGATACACGAGGAGTTGACAACATAAAACGACTATTCTGTTCGTCTCATTCTGAACAGGTTGGAAGTCCTATCCCTCATTGTTAAATCTACTAAATTTATAAACAAATATCTCAGAAATTACGAGGGCTGTTCGCACTAAAATTCAATCTTATTATATTCTATTAGCTTAATGTGAAACAAACACGCTGTAGTAGTTTCATTGTTGGTACTCCTGGTTCCCGCCTGTGAGAACCACGTAAGTTCAGACATGTTCAGTATCACCTACCGCTGCAATGGAGGTAACACGCAGTTAAAGTTGATGTTAGAGGAAGATCCGGAGTTTCTTTCAAACGTAATCACTGCTGATGAAACTTGACTACATCATTCCGATCCTGAGAGCAAACAGCAAAGCTCAGTGTGGAAATCTCCTTCATCACCAACCCCCAAAAAAAGCAAAAGTGGTTGCTTCTGCTGGGAAAGTTATGGTCATCTCATTCTTTGATATTCATGGAATGATTTATCAGTATGTTGTACCTGCACACACATTAGTAACTGGACAATACTACAGGGATGTCCTGAAAACATTGTAAGTCCATATCAGACGCAAAAGACCACATTTCCGTGAAGCAGGCTGGATGCTACACCACGATAATGCGCGGCCGCATATTGCCAATGTTGTTGCTGAATATCTTACAAAAATCAACGTGAAGTGTATCCCTCACCCTCCCTATAGTCCGGATTTAGCCCCGTGTGACTTTTTTCTATTCCCTAACTTGAAGAAACGCCTTCGTGGGAGGCATTATCCATCATCAGAAGTAGTGGTGAAGGCTGCGGAGGCGATTTTGAAGGATCTCTCAAAAATAGTTTCCAGCATATCTTTGAAGACATTACATTCCCCGAATTTCCTGTCCCTTCAAAGCATCTCCATTATTATCTCTCATCTGGTAGTCTCTTTAAGGGTAGAAGTGTTCGCGGGTGTCTCTGCGGTGCATGGTAGGATGGTATGCTCTAGGTAAACATTTTCCTCTTCGGTACGACGATCTCCGGTCTCCAAACCTCTGGTAGAGCCGTTCCCAGACCGTGATGTGTTGGGTCATGTAGGGTCGACGGTATCTTCGTGGACAGCCGTCACAAAGTGAAGACCGACCTCCCTCTCTACTACGGAGTGACCGAGTTGTCCCTGAAGGTCGTTCGACGTCTCCAAGGCTATTTCCAATAGGGCAAAACCTAGAGCCAAACAAGCCCCCCATCTGCTCAAAAAACTCAAGACGGATGGAAGTAGATACGCCATTAACGCGCGTCAACCCCGCAGGGAAGACTACCGAAAAACATCGGTGGGGCCGCCTAGTGATCTAGCACACCTTCTACTAGCTTTGCAGGCTAGTACCCGGAACGTCTTAGGCAACTCTGTACCCCCTCCGGGCGGCCGAGTCCTAGCCGGAGGTATCCGATCTCCCGCAGGTGTCAGGAAGAAACTGTCCCTCGAGTCCAACCCAATCCGAACAACTCTCATTCAGGGAGGGGCTCGAATGTTTGGCCCGACTTTCCTCTAGTAACGTGAGAAGTACCACGAGTGCTAAGGGTCCGCAGTGGCCGCACCACGGCAGCTGAAGGGGACGGATCCCTACGGGAGGTGGGATGGGGTTTTTTATTTTCGTAATTTTACGTCCTCCAACGTTAAGTCATATCGGACGATGAATGAAATGGGTGAAATGATGCTCAAATGAGTCCGGGATCCATGGAGCTTAAAGTTACCCGACATTCGTCTATCAGGATAAGGGATAACCCCGGAAGAAACCTTATACAGGTAACTCACCCTGACCGAGATTCAAACTCGAGGTCTGTTGAACGTGAGGCAGACACGCTACCATCTACGCTACTGAGGCGGGCTTGTGTGGGGTGCCGGTTGTTCTAGCCTGCCGGGGAGTTTCAACTAGTCAATAGTATGTACTCTGCCCTCTGCATTGTCGTGACTCCTTGCGACGGTCACCCTCAGTATCCTCTTGCTTCATCCTTCATCCCGGGGATGCTCCACACGGGACATAGGTGCAATAGAACAAGACTGAACTGGCCGCCCCGTGGCTGATTGGTTAGAGCACTCACATCAAGTTATTCGACCCCAAGTCACCGCAAAGTGAGATTTGTGATGGACAACATGGCGCTGGATCTGGTTTTCTCTAAGTACTCCGGTTTCCCCCGCCATCCACATCCCGTAATTCAGACACTTTTGCTAATAATTTAAAACTTCAGAAGAAATTTCCTATTTGTCACCACTAAATACCAGTCTACGTAAAATACTATTGGTAATGCTATTGAAATATACTTATAGTTATATTTAAAAGCTACACGTAAAACAAAACAAAATAATAATGGAAAGAATAATAAAATTTTGGTATAAGTGTTTGGCCAAAGAAGAATGGGAAATTATGAAATTATGCATGAGACAGCAAATAAGATTAGTGAACTCAAATAGTTGGTGGGCAGAGATAGGAGGCATTATGGAAACAATAGAAATGGGAGATATATGGAGATTAGAGGAATAGAATACAAACGATGTGAGTAAATTAGTAAAATACAGAATATAAGATATAGAAAGGCAGGAAATATGGGGAAGTCTAGAAAATATGAAATTATTACAATTTTACAAACAAATAAAGGGAACCTGGGGACGAGAAGCATATGTAGATTACTGCAATAGGCAAGAGAAAGAAGGGCTAGCTTGGTTGAGAACAGGAACAATATATCTAAGAGGGATAAGAGGTAGAGAAAAGGGAATTTGTGAATTATGTGGGGGAAAATAAAGCGTAGAACACCATGTAACAGAATGCGAGGAGGTTGTAATACGGAGCAAAATGGTTTGGGAGAAAGAATGAAAGTAGAGAAGAGGATAGTAGCTATAAAAATGTTAAAAGGAAAGGAGGAAAAGAAGGTAAGAAGTATTGGTGAGTTATTGTTATTGTTTTTATTTTTAATTGTTTTAATTGTTTTATTTGTATTTTATGGCACTGTTTGATGTTTCTTTATTGATAAACTACAAGTAGGCAGTTGTTTAAACACAGCTCATCCCACATTCATTTTTTTTGTAGGGGCGGCCCCACATCCGCCGCCCCCGGTGACGATCGTCCGCCTGGTGGCTACATCGACTCCCCATGCACATGCGGCTAGTACCTAACATGCAGCTAATGGGGAAGGGTGCTGTAATGTTAATATACGTGCATTTGCGTTAAAAATGGGGATTTGTTTGTTAATATGCGGGTTCCGCTAAAGCACCCCGGTTAGTATCGGTTAGTTCTACACTTGCTAGCATGGAGACCATACTAGCGTGTGTGTTGGCTTTTACGGGCGCCAGCCATAACAGAGCCCTGACTAACGCCCGTGGTTAGTTCGTGCAGCATGCATAGGGGGTTTAGTCTAATGGGATGCATTAAGAGCTACGGCTTATAATTAAGTGAGATGCGGGTGGTGTTATGGAAATAGTCGAAATGATAATGTGGCGTGGAATTAGCTGGAGAAGCCGCTCTGTGTTGCGATGAGTACTGTTGAATTGCTGGTCCTACTGGCCTGTTGCATCTGAAACTAGGTAGCTTGTAGTTTAGTCAAGGGTTTGTTGTTACAAGGCTATTGAGGTACGTTTGGACTTCTTCGGAGGTTGTTTCGTTTGTGAGGTCTCTATTGCATAATGATAGGGGTCGATTATGTTTATTAGTAGACGTTTGATATTGACCTAACTCCTGGACTAACGGGTTTGGGTTCTTGGCACAGTTGTCGTAGAGGTCTGCTGTAAGCTTTTTAATGAATTGTTCGACTGTATGCATGTGCAGTTCTTTGTGGAGAAGTTTGGTGGGGGCCATAAATGGCACCTTCGCTATGGTACGCAATATTTTGTTCTGTAAGGTCTGGAGCATTTTCAAGTGGCATTTGGATGCGTATCCCCAGACAGGAGCTGCATACGTGAAGATGGGTCGAAGTAGTGTTTTGTATAGGGTGAGGCCCAGGTGAGTTTCAAGTGTGGAGCTGTTGTTGATTATGGGGTATAATTTCCTCAATTGAGCAAACGTTTTATGGCGGACGTTCTGGACGTATAGGCAGGTGCCATTGAAATAAGTATCATGTATACACATTTGAACACAGACAACATGGAAATTATAGTATCAGAGTTTAACGTGGAAGTTAAACACAATTTTGGAGACACAGAATTATTGTACTATTAAAAATATCGTTTCAAATTGGTGTTTTTTCTGTCACTGGAATGACCCTTTCTCTATTCCTGGAACATGACTACTCTAACGAAGCAAGTGCTCGATCTAATGACCTTTTTGGGTAATGTATGCCCTCAGGGACTTTATAATTAAATTATTGTGAATTCGGTTTCCAAGTTTTGATGAACATACAAAGAGTACTTAGAACGCTGGGACTCGAACCTGTGTTATTGGGCCGCCTCGGTAGCGTAGATGGTAGCACGTCTGCCTCACGTTCGAGAGGTCCCGCGTTCGAATCTCGGTCAGGGCGAGTTACCTGGATAAGGTTTCTTTCGGGGTTTACCCTTATCCTGATAGACGAATGTCGAGTAACTCTAAGCTCCATGGACCGCGGACTCATTTGAGCATCATTTCACCAATTTCATGCATAGTCCGACATGACTTAACGTTGGAGGACATAAATTAAAAAAAAAATCTGTGTTATTGGAGGTTAGGCCACAGGAGAGGTCATAATCCCATTGAGCTATTTCGAGTCTTACCTGAAAGCACGTTCTAGGTTCAGTAGTGTCACCCAATTATCGGAAAGCACGACCAACTGACAGCTGAGTGGGGGACAGGAGGTATTTAGGCCACGCCTACCCATTTATCTCGGTCACCAACTGAGGGGATGATTAGGGAAGTGTCACTGGTCACTGGCCGCTTCTTTCCCCTCCCCCTTGGCGTCTGGAACATTCGGGATTATTTTCTGAACCGCGAGATTTCCAGAAACAGCGATCTGCGTATATAAGGCCTGCAGTGGGCGAGTCAGTTCAGTTCTTGGCGAGCAGACGTGAGGAGCGCCGAGGTTAGCGAACGGACTGGAAGACGGTGTACGTGTATGAGAGGAGTTGTACGTAATTGTGAGTGTGGACTGGACCTGTGACAGACGAACTGGTGGATTGTAATTGTGTGCGCTAAGTAATTCTATGTAATCGGCAAGTGTTCCAACTGTAATTCGGTGGAAATAAAGAACATTTTGAGTTTGTGCAATTGTACTTTTAATTTCACGAACCCAAAAAGTCACAGTAGTACGACTTGTATACCTGGCGCTATACCTTTGTCACCTCGTGAGTTCTCGTCCTTGATTTGGCCTTTTAGAACACTTTTAAACATTCTCTGGGTGTTTTAGTATTATTACATAAATGACAAAAGCTCTTATGCATGTAAATTGAGATGCACGAGACGTAGTTTAAGCAAAAATGCAAATAAACCATTGTTTAATAATATGTCCGTTTAGGCTGTACTCGTCCATGATGGACGAGGCGTGTTTCTGATTTCTTCCTAAGTTTTAGCAGCCAAACCCTGCTCTAAGTGCAAGAATCCGCCATTTTATTTTTAGCTGACGTTGTTAGTGTAGTGTCGCGAAGCCGTATCTACGATCGCGTGGCTTGTTTACACAAAAGAAACTGATAGGAGGGCAGTGTGAAAACCAAGAGCCCGCGGACAAAGATAACAGGCCGAGGCAAACAAACTGAGATAAATGGAAATTTCTAGTTACTTCTGGACTGATAGAGATAATTCGGCTTCTGGTTTATTTTAGAATGATCTAGAAATTATCAGGAGATATATAAGCGATTGTGGCACGCCAGCCGGACAGTTGTAAACAGAGTGAGTTGCAAGTTATGTGAAACAGTGTGGTGGAACGAGAGACAGCTGGAAGTGTTATTGTAATGAGAGCTAATGATGTAATCTGCTGTCACTGTTATTGTGATCGACCTTGGTAGACTGATGGTGTATGTAACGTAATGCTGCTGTAATCTATAAGAGTATTTCTACGAAAATAAAGGATATTTTTAATTTCTGCAACTCGGCCTTTTAATTCTACGATCCCACAGAAGTCACAGTACTCATATGATAGATCCGTTTTTTCCGGGGCGTTGACTGTATTACTTTGACGTGTATACTCTAATAAAAAGTTTGTAAAATCGGTTGCTAACAGGAATTCGCTCTTAGTAAAGGAATCGTATGTTTTTGAAGTGTACTTTAGCGAGTAGTAAGTTTTGTCTCTTGAGCCGCTATTCCTCTCAATTTTACACATTCCTCTCTCTAAGAACGTCAAGCAACACAGTTTAGTAAGCACAAAACTACACCCAGGCTCACATACCGTTTGATGTGTGACCTACCTTACAAACGAATAAGGCCCGGCTGACACACCTGGTATATGCAAACAGAGGGAAGATATAAGTATAATGCCTGATTTCGCCAACAAATGTTAAGACTTAACACGAGTTTAGCAATAGTTAAAACAAAAATTGCATTTGACCAACAAGTGTTAGTGTAACACTCGTGTTAAATCTCATGTTAAACTAACAAGCCGAATTTCTAATGTTAAGTCCTTAACAATTGTAAATAGTCAAGATGGCGAGCATGAACTCAGCTGTTAATGTCGATTTGCTATATTTAAGATCGTCTAAAAGACATTCATAATAGAGTACGGCCTATGAGGAGAAATGATTTTGAGGAAATATCCGAAGAAAATTGTTCCACAGAGGTATAGACTGTCGAAACATGTTGCTATGAAATTTACTGCGGAAGTACAAGAGAGGTTAGAACAGGCATCGAAAGGAATATGGCGATCTCGCCTTTGCTTCAAGTAACAATAACCTTGCGATTTTATAATTCACTGAATTATGTAGATAATACACTGTCCACCTCCCGTCTTGAAACGTTTAAGTCACTCGTCACTTGTCCTTCTTCGCACCTCGTTTTAAATTTACGTAATCCTGAGTTAGAACATGCATCGAAAGGAAAATGCCGATCTCGTCTTTGCTTCAAGTATTAATAACTTTGCTATTTTATAATTCACTGAATTATGTGGATAATACATTGTTCACCTCCCGTCTTGAAACGTTCAGGTCACTTGTACTTCTTCGCACCTCGTTTTAAATTTACGTAATACTGAGTTAGAATATGCATCGAAAGGAATATGCCGATCTCGCCTTTGCTTCAAGTATTAATAACTTTGCGATTTTATAATTCACTGAATTATGTGGATAATACATTGTTCACCTCCCGTCTTGAAACGTTCAAGTCACTTGTCCTTCGCACCTCGTTTTAAATTTACGTAATACTGAGTTAGAACATGCATCGAAAGGAATATGCCGATCTCGCCTTTGCTTCAAGTATTAATAACTTTGCGATTTTATAATTCACTGAATTATGTGGATAATACATTGTTCACCTCCCGTCTTGAAACGTTCAAGTCACTCGTCACTTATCCTTTTTCGCACCTCGTTTAAATTTACGTAATACTGAGTTAGTACATGCATCGAAATGAATATGCCAATCTCGCCTTTGCCTCAAGTATGAATAACTTTGCCATTTTATAATTCACTGAATTATGTGGATAATACATTGTTCACCTCCCGTCTTGAAACGTTCAAGTCACTCCTCATTTGTCCTTCGCTCATCGTTTTAAATTTACGTAATACTGAGTTAGAACATGCATCGAAAGGAATATGCCGATCTCGCCTTAGCTTCAAGTATTAATAACTTTGCGATTTTATAATTCACTGAATTGTTGGATAATACATTGTCCACCTCCCGTCTTGAAAAGTTTAGGACACTTGTTCTTCGCTCCTCGTTTTAAATTTACGCAATACTGACAAGTTGTTTGGTGCTTGTAGTAGTGACACATGCATTTGAATTAAATTCGTTTCCAATATTTTCCCCGCGACATCTTTTTCTTTTACATTCACTGCATCCGTCCTCTTATTTTCCACGATATCCTTACACTTCGTCACCATTTCAATTAACAGTTCTTTCTCCGTCGATGAGAAATTTGTCTCACGGCTTTGTTTATGATTTTGTTCATCCGCCATTTGTGCAGACGAAAATGAAAACAAAAACGCATCGGAGTACGTTCAGAAAATCACCCATAGCCTTCTATATCTGTGATATTTACTAGTTTCTTGGCGTTAACACAGGTTTGTTAACATTTTAAGAAAACAGGTTGGTGAAATGCAAGAAATTTAACATTAGTTTTAGCGCTGTGACAATTGTTACGTTACATTTGTTAACGTCGATTTTAACATCTATTGGTGAAATCGGGCATAAGAGAGCTGTTGTGTGAAAAGTAGAAAAGTGAAAAGTGTAAATCTTGTAAATGGAATAGATTAGTTATCCCTTAATTTTACTACCTGGTATTACGTGTTAACACAAAGTAGGGATGTTACTTCAGTAATTTCTCTGCTTCTCTTTCTGAGGATTATAATTAATCGCAGAAGTTCCGAGGACTGTCAGAATAGTAATAAAGGAAATGAAGAACAAACGAAACATACATGTAAGGTATATGAGAGAAAATGACTATATGAGAAAACTGTTTAATATGTGAATACAAAGAGGCAAGCGACATGTTTTTGCAGAGAAGAATGTGTCCTTGGGGAAGTCGGGCAATACGTGTTGCCTAACAGCAAGACAGATTCCTGGATATCGTGTACTACACTGGATTATCATTTTCCTCCTGCTCAAAGGCAAAACTTGTTGAACTTGAGAGAGAAGGAACTTGTAAAACGAGGATATTGACTTTTAAATGACAGTTACTTGTTGTAATAACCCACTGCCGAGGTCAATCTGACACACCTTCCTGGATGTGTCTGTCTGAACACCGGACACGTAGACCAAAGTTACAGCAACCACCAAACGTGAATACAGTCAATGCCATAGCCGGGATTTGAACCACGGACCTTCCTGTCTCCGTCCCGTTGTTCTTAAAGTTTGAGTTACCATAGCAACATACCAGCATGATGTTAAATTGTACAGTTCTCACAAATACTCAGGGCGACTTCCTATGCCGTAAGTTTTTCTTATTTTACTTTATTATATTGCTACGAATGTATTGTTGCGATGAGGCGGCGCGGCGAGGCATTCAAAGAGAGGGACAGTGCAATGAGGAGATAAAAGCTTGCTGAAACGGTGGGGGGTAGGAGACGGATTTCCAGAGAGTTCATCTTTCTTCTAGCGCCGTCTTGATTGTTTGAGAACATTCCGGATAGTGAGTAATCTATAAAAAGGAAGCCGCCTTCCGCCAGAGCAGTCTTTCCTACCAGGTTGCTTCACGAGGCCTCGAGTCTTCCATACGTGGAGGATGAAATCAGGCGCCGGGCATCAAAATTATACGCCAGTTTACCTAATCATAGAAGCGCCCTTGTCAGGTCCTTGGGAGATTATGACCCCACTAGACGCCGTTCTAGTCAGCACCGGTTACCCCGCATGGCTTGCGGGCATCCGAGATAACCAAGGAGGTAATCCGAACAGCAGCTAAAGCTGAGCTCCACATAATCCTTCCAAGCTGCTTGGCATCAAAATTATTCCCCAAAGTAAAACAAATAAAAACACCAGGGTGCAAGGCGTTGCATCCTGTCCTTCAACCACAGGTACATACTTGTAACCTCATAAATAACACTAATCTAAAAACCCACATTTCACCCTACAACATCCCGAAATCTACCTTACCTCCAGTAAAACCCTTAACGGGTGTGCACGGAGCAAAAACCTTCTGGCTATATACAGCCAGTCAGCACCACATAGCATGGCATGGCCAGAGGAGTCAGACGGTAATTGGAGGCGTGCGCGTGAACAGCTGTGTCAGCTGTGGTCGATGACCTTGCAAGTTGTATTGTGTATGTGACGTAATTGTGTTTCTACGGAAATAAATAGCAATTTTTAGTGTTTATAACCTGAACTTTAGATTTCACGAATCCGCATAGTCAAAATATGTTACTATATTTAAATGGAAAAGCAAATGTGTGTTTTAAACGTCCTCAAAATAGCCTCTGAAACTCAATTCCTCTCGGAAATAGTTTTGTATATTATATTTAAATCTTTTTAAACAAGGTAATTTTGGAGGTTTTCTCCTATCCTGAAAGATGAATGTCTGGTAACTATAAGCTCTATGTACCCTGTACTCACTTGAGCATCATTTCATTCATCGTCCGATATGACTTAACGTTGCAGGTTTTCCCTTATCCTGAAAGATGAATGTCTGGTAACTCTAAGCTCTATGTACCCTGTACTCATTTGTACATCATTTCATTCCTCGTCCGATATGACTTAACGTTGGAGGTTTTCCCTTATCCTGAAAGATGAATGTCTGGTAACTATAAGCTCTATGTACCCTGTACTCATTTGAACATCATTTCATTCATCGTCCGATATGACTCAACGTTGCAGGTTTTCCCTTATCCTGAAAGATGAATGTCTGGTAACTCTAAGCTCTATGTACCCTGTACTCATTTGTACATCATTTCATTCCTCGTCCGATATGACTTAACGTTGGAGGTTTTCCCTTATCCTGAAAGATGAATGTCAGGTAACTCTAAGCTCTATGTACCCTGTACTCATTTGAACATCACTTCATTCATCGTCCGATATGACTTAACGTTGGAGGTTTTCTCTTATCCTGAAAGATGAATGTCTGCTAACTCTAAGCTCTATGTACCCTGTACCTATTTGAACATCATTTCATTCATCGTTCGATATGACTCAACGTTGCAGGTTTTCCGTTATCCTGAAAGATGAATGTCTGGTAACTCTAAGCTCTATGTATCCTGTACTCATTTGAACATCACTTCATTCATCGTCCGATATGACTTAACGTTGGAGGTTTTCTCTTATCCTGAAAGATGAATGTCTGGGAACTCTAAGCTCTATGTATCCTGTACTCATTTGAACATCACTTCATTCATCGTCCGATAAGACTTAAAGTTGGAGGTTTTCTCTTATCCTGAAAGATGAATGTCTGATAACTCTAAGTTTTATGTACCCTGCACTCATTTGAACATCATTTCATTCATCGTCCGATATAACTTAACGTTGGAGGTTTTCTCTTATACTGAAAGACGAATGTGCGGTAACTCTAAGCTCTATGTACCCTGTACTCATTTGAACATCATTTCATTCCTCGTCCGATATGACTTAACGTTGGAAGTTTTCCCTTATCCTGAAAGATGAATGTCAGGTAACTCTAAGCTCTATGTACCCTGTACTCATTTGAACATCATTTCATTCCTCGTCCGATATAACTTAACGTTGGAGGTTTTCTCTTATCCTGAAAGATGAATGTCTGGTAACTCTAAGCTCTATGTACCCTGTACTCATTTGAACATCATTTCATTCATCGTCCGATATGACTTAACGTTGGAGGTTTTCTCTTATCCTGAAAGATGAATGTCTGGTAACTCGAAGCTCTATGTACTCTGTACTCATTTGAACATCATTTCATTCATCGTCCTATATGACTTAACGTTGGAGGTTTTGTCTTATCCTGAAAGATGAATGTCTGGTAACTCTAAGCTCTATGTGCCCTGTACTCATTTGAACATCATTTCATTCATTGTCCGATATGACTTAACGTTGGAGCTTTTCTCTTATCCTGAAAGATGAATGTCTCGTAACTCTAAGCTCTATGTACTCTGTACTCATTTGAACATCATTTCATTCATCGTCCGATATGACTTAACGTTGGAGGTTTTGTCTTATCCTGAAAGATGAATGTCAGGTAACTCTAAGCTCTATG
Source organism: Mantis religiosa (assembly GCA_030765055.1). Classification (NCBI taxonomy): domain Eukaryota; kingdom Metazoa; phylum Arthropoda; class Insecta; order Mantodea; family Mantidae; genus Mantis; species Mantis religiosa. The sequence continues at coordinate 89,444 of JAUKNK010000964.1, forward strand.
TACCCTGTACTCATTTGAACATCATTTCATTCATTGTCCGATATGACTTAACGTTGGAGGTTTTCTCTTATCCTGAAAGATGAATGTCTCGTAACTCTAAGCTCTATGTACTCTGTACTCATTTGAACATCATTTCATTCATCGTCCGATATGACTTAACGTTGGAGGTTTTCTGTTATCCTGAAAGATGAATGTCTCGTAACTCTAAGCTCTATGTACTCTGTACTCATTTGAACATCATTTCATTCATCGTCCTATATTACTTAACGTTGGAGGTTTTCTCTTATCCTGAAAGATGAATGTCTCGTAACTCTAAGCTCTATGTACTCTGTACTCATTTGAACATCATTTCATTCATCGTCCGATATGACTTAACGTTGGAGGTTTTCTCTTATCCTGAAAGATGAATGTCTGGTAACTCTAAGCTCTATGTACCCTGTACTTATTTGAACATCATTTCATTCATCGTCCGATATGACTTAACGTTGGAGGTTTTCTCTTATCCTGAAAGATGAATGTCTGGTAACTCTAAGCTCTATGTACCCTGTACTCATTTGAACATCATTTCATTCATCGTCCGATATGACTTAACGTTGGAGGTTTTCTCTTATTCTGAAAGATGAATGTCAGGTAACTCTAAGCTCTATGTACTCTGTACTCATTTGAACATCATTTCATTCATCGTCCGATATGACTTTCCATTAGTGGACGTAAATTTATTTTTAAAAAGTAGAATACATTTGTGGTCCGGTGGTTGACATGTTAGCTTATGAAATGAAAGTCTCGGGTTCAATTCTTTGCAAGAGGATGAAATTCTTTCCGGTGGCTCAATCGGTTAGGCGCTGACCTACTGATTCAAGGTGACTTTTAAGTGTGCTTAAATGCAACGCCCCCTTCAACTTTTAAAACGAAAAAACAATATGTGAGGCAACATGTTCGCAAACTGGCAGAACCTTACGCTCTTTTTTTTCTCTCCTCTTCCATTTATATCCGCCTTTAGCTGCAGTGGTCTTATGGGCGGTCGTTCTCCTTTGGAGTTAACTCGTATTCGTTGGGTTTTAATCATTAAATCACACATTCTCATTCATACTTCCAGACTTGGGGGATGATGAGGAAATTATCTTGGGGGGAGAAAAATCCCCACCTCCAGCCGAGAATCGAAATCGGGACCCCAAGCACGGCAGGCAGGTGCTCTACCGACTGAGCTACGGGGACAGCCTTTATAAGTTTAGACCATATAATATGCTTATCCAATTTCTCAGTTTTTAATTTAAGAGTTTGTTACAATGAATATTTCGTGGCTATTTTTGAAAGATTGAAAGTTTTCAGTAATTTATTAAACCACTGAATAACACCATAAAACGCAGCAAGAATGACTTTAATTTTATATAATTAATATAATGTATAGTATATGCAAAAACAATGTACAGAAAACTGTAGAACGAAAAGATAGTAACAACACAAGTTAGAAACGTTAACATTAAATCAAATTATGGAACCAGTTTGTGGCGTGTCAGATGTAGATAAAGAAAACAGTGTTGTAGTCTCTGTCGTTAGGTGTGTCTGATGAGATGGTACTATAATACTGTACGGTGATTGTGTACCCGTACTCATTAGCTAAGACAACACACTTCTCTCGTAATTTATATTTCATGTTTCGTAAAGTCTGGTTTCAACTATTCATAGAACACTCTGGTTATTATGTCGTAATTTTTTATTTGTTAACGAAGATGTCAATTGAAGGGAAAGTAGCGGCGCCACCGGTATGCCGAAATTTAGACCCACATGAGTTCTTTTTTATTTTAAAATTATTATCAATGGGTTACCACTTAGGAAAACTTAAGAACCACCTGTCTGAGCGGGTTTGAACACGTTACCTCCAACGTTAAGACATGTCGGACGATGAATGAAATGAGTTTCAAATGAGTACAGGATACATAGAGCTTAGAGTTAACAGACATTCATCTTTCAGGATAAGAGAAAACCTCCAACGTTAAGTCATATCGGACGATAAAAAAGATGATGTTCAAATGAGTACAGGGTACATAGAGCTTAGAGCTAACAGACATTCATCTTTCAGGATAAGAGAAAACTTCCAACGTTAAGTCATATCGGACGATGAATGAAATGATGTTTAAATGAGTACAGGGTATATAGAGCTTAGAGTTACCAGACATTCATCTTTCAGGATAAGAGAAAACTTCCAACGTTAAGTCATATCGGACGATGAATGAAATGATGTTCAAATAAGTACAGGGTACATAGAACTTAGAGTTAGCAGACTTTCCTCTTTTAGAATAAAGGAAAACGCCGTAAAGCCCTTATCTATATAACTACTGTGACGAGATTAGAACTCGGGATTTCCTAAATGTGAGGCAGACACGGTATCAGTATCACCTACGGTACAGGGGCGAGCATTACGTCTTCTTAAGTGTGCAGCATAAAATGGGACAGTGATAACAATGGCAGTAAAGAGCGTCGATAATTGAAACTGTTTTATTTTTATTATTTTGTTGCATTTACGACTCCGTACTCCTAACCTCAAAATGCTGTACTACCCTTCTGCTTCACAGGTTTCCTCATATGCTTAGTAATTGGTATAGAGAATGGCTTGAACATATGACAATGACATTTGGGAACACCGACTGGCTCCACTTGGGTGTATATGTATTTTGTGAACAGAAGTTCGTATCTCATCATCAGGTTAACAACCTCCTAATTGACCCAGAGGTACATCGCATCTGTTTACAGGATGAGAGACTGGAAACTCCAACATCTTACTGATAACTAATGATGTCTTATAGCCATTTGTACATCGTTTGTTTACTTATCTGACAGTAGGTAGAAGAACTTTCCTTACGAGAGTGTTAGTCTTGTGACTGCCTGAATCCCCGTCCCCAAAATAAGCATTTTATAAACAAGTGTGAACACTTCTCGAAACAAAAAATGGGTTGAACATCAAGTTTGCTGTTTAAGCAACGTAGCGTGGAGGGAAGCGTGTCTGCTTTACGTTCAAGAGGTCCAGAAATTCGAATCTCTGTCAGAATGTTTATCTGGATAAGGGGAGCCTGAACGGTATTTTGGGGTGAAATTTTATAAAATAAGTTATTGACAAAATAATCTCCACTGATGATTGTAGAAGCAAATAACGATATTTATCTTCCTGTCCCATAGTTTTAGAAGTCCTAAATAGACTCATTTTGAAAAGGCGACTCAGTGCCACGCCCCCTCTTAGCCATTTGTAACTGTGTTCCCTCCTTGGTTCAACAAGAGGTAACCCTCTCTTATTTAAGCTATATTCCAGAGCACACCCTCATTCGGAATCTCGTAGGGGAGGGGATCCGTCCTCTTCAGCTGCTGTGGTGCGAGCGCTGCGGGCCCTTAGCACTCGTGGTACCTCTGACGTTACTAGTGGAACCCCGGGCTGAACATTCGAGTCCCTCCCTGATTGGGAGTTCGGATTGGGTTGGGCTCGAGGGGGCAGTGGTTCGCATACCCGTGGGAGATCGGGTACATCTCTGGACGGGGTTGAGGGAAGCCATAATATTCCCACGTACTAGCCAGAATAACTAGTAGGTGTGCTGGATCACCAGGCGGCCCCACCGAGGTCACATCGGTAGTCTTCCCATTTTGGAGTTGGCGCGCGTAAGTGGCGTATCCACTTCCATCCCGTCTTGAGTCCATAGGACCAGATAGGGGGGGGGGCTTGTTAGTCTCTAGGTCTTGCCCTATGGAAAGCCCCACGGAGGCGCCTGGCGTCCTTTTGGGACAGCTCGGTAACTCCCTGGTTGAAGGAGGCCAGGGTCTTTGGTCCTACTGGTCCTGCACTAATTGGAATAGATCCTCTGCAGTTAACCCTCATTAGGAAAGGAAATGCTGTTTTTTCTATTAATATTAATATGTGCATCTGATATTAATTCTTCCATGCTTTGGAAATTAATTGTTCTTTCACACTGCCCGTGTGTAGGCTAAAGTATGGAAATACAGAGTCAGATTGAAAAATTCAGTGCCATAGCTGGAATTTGAACACGAGTCAGTTGCAGAATTTAATGCCATATCGGCACGTTGGCCATAGTAGCTCAAGGGTTAGAGCGGCTGGACAGCAACCATCCGTGGTTCAAATCCCGGCTACGGTATTGAATTTTTCAGTCTGGCTCTACCTTTCCATCTTCCATGCTTTGTTTGGTATGTTTTGAATTACTAGTGCTGCTTTCAAGACGGAAAGAAGCAATAATTTTGGTGTAAGAAATCGGCATGGATACCAGTATAAACAGTTAAAGTAATCCCGATTATATAATAAAAGAGTTACAACTCCTAAAATGGAAAAAAGTGTAGTAACGCATGACAATATAGTGACTTTGTCAAACCTAACCTCAAATGTTGGCGATGAATGTGAAGTGAAAATTGGTTCTTCAAGGGAAAAAATTGGTTCCTTCATTGTGTAATGGCAGTGATGACGGTTTAACTAAAGTAAATAATGATATTAGATCAACAAGTTTTCAGTTAGTAGATATAGAAACCTTGTAGTGCGTTAATTTTGTGAAAATGTAAGATGTCATATCAGAGCACACCAAGAAGATAAATGGATTATTAGCTACATTATCACTCAGTTGGCAAAAATGTAATAAAGAATATACATTTGAAACATCCAGAACTATTGAAAGTGGTGCAGAAGTAAATGTAAGGTTTGCTTATGGCTTGAGAGCCATTGGCAAGGGAATTGAAGCAGGTAACACATTGGCTGCTGTTCTCAATTTACCAGCTCACCCCCCCCCCCGCCGCCAAATTTAACAAAATAATTAATAATGCCATAGAGCAAGTGACTATGGAGTCTAGGAAGAAGAGAAGGAGTGAAAAACAAAGGAGGAAGGATGCTGTTGATGAAAAAGATATAGAATATGGATCTGGGGAAATTCTGAGGAGTAGTTCCAACATAGCAAAACTTTAATGCTATTTTTGTCCATTTTTTTTTCTTTTTAAACTTTGGGTGCACTCATCTATTAAACTACTGCAGCTAGAAGTCTATATTTTTTTCTGGAATTAAAGCAATACTTAAACTGTTTTTAAAGGTAGTTGTAGAAATATATGTGAACATTTGAAATTAAAAAAAATCTTGAATATTTTTATAAGTACATTGGAGAGATATAAAAATTCACATATCCTTTATTAAAACTCCAAAATAACATCTATTGTCTTTAATGAATTGTGAAAGTACTGTAAAATAACAAGTAAAAGTTTCAAATTCATACGTTCAGTTGTTCTTGAGCTAAGCGCACCAGAAAGCTCTCATTTTAACATTGATGAGATAGGCTGTTCTGGCTTCGTTCAAGATCACACTGTGCAAAATGAAATGTGAAATGTGTAGTGTTTAACGCCCGCTTTTACTACATACGGCACCGCAGGCGGTGACACTGTGATGCATGAGATGAAGATGGAGCACCGGTGGAATGATATGGCGGGGCAAACCGGAGGTCCCGGAGAAAACCCGCCCCAGCGCCGTGTTGTCCACCACAAATCTCACTTTGCGGTTGCCTGGGATCGAATCCGGGCCGCCTTGGTGAGAGCCAAGCGGTCTAACGACTGAGCCATGGCGTGGCTCACACTGTGCACCAAGTTAACAAATCGCTTATGCGAAACTTGCAGATTAACGAGATACGAGGTTGGAGATTATGTCGACCGCCATGCGGGTAGGTAATGGCTGTTAAATGTCCAGCAGTGTCCTATATTTCTTCACCTCACGTGACACAAGTAACAACACTGTGCCCTGAAGGGGACATTAAAAACCTTATGCCCCATTATTATACAAGGGGCGTCCAGAAAGTAAGTTATGTTTCCATTTATCTCCGCTGCAGTGCTGCGATCGTAGTTCCGCACGTTTACAATGTCGGTGTTGACTGAGTGAAATCAGACCTGATTCGTTTTCTGAATGCTAGGAAAGTGAAACCAATTGAAATTTATCGGCAAATTTGCGATGTCAAAAGGTGTTGTGTTTCTTCACGACAACGCACGACCAAACATTGCAAAGGCGATGAATAACATCCTACAGGGATTTGGCTGGGACGTGTTTGACCAGCCCACGTACAGCCCTGACCTCGCTCCTAGCAACTTTCATCTGCTTTTGCATCTCAAATCTTTTCCTGGCGGTCAACACTTCAACAGAATTGTAGATTAGTATTTTCACAGATGGGTATCCTTAACCTATCAGTTTTATAAGTGCGGTTTTATTTGGTTAAATTAAACCGTAAAGAAATGTAAACAGAGAAAATCTTTGTCATCCTGCTTCCATATTATTTACCAAGTACTTTTATTTTAATTAGCATATACCCTAATATGCATAAAATTAACACAAGGGGAATTAACATTAGGGGAATTCATAATAGCTTCATTGCTTTTCTAAGGGAACCAGATTATTTTGAGACACAAATTACAAATGGAAATTAAATATTCAAATTTTACAGATTTCTTTTGACCATTCAAAACCGTTACCACATTGTAACTCTTTAGTGTTCCATATGTAATGACGAAGAGCTGAAAGAAAATGTTTCCAACTGGTTGAAGACACAGGCGGCAAATTCTATGAAGAAGTTCTTCTACACGTAGACGACATCGAATTGAGAGAAGGTTATTTCCAGGAAGATGGAGAAACTGCCATACATATAATGATACCAGGGAAGTTGTAACCAGTTTCTTTGATAATCGAATAATCTCAAAAGGTCTGTGGCCCCCAGATCCCCTGACCTAACCTTACCGCATTTTTTCTTGTGGGGGTATATAAAAATAGAGTGTACAGGAATAGATCACGTACAATTGATGTTCTCAAGGAATCCATTCGAACCGAAATAAGTAACATTGGCGAGGTTACTCTCCGTAAAACTTCAGAGAATATGGTGAGACGAGTACAAACATGTATAGATGCTGGTGGCGTACACTTCCAATATTTTCTCTGAGATGTAAATAGTGTAATGTAATCTCCCGATTGTTTATTATATTCTCCCAAAGATACACGTGTGTTCTATTATTGGTTCAAAACTTATGGCCTACTGAAATGGTTCGTGTTTATATGGATCGCAGTGTACTTTTACGTACTTAAGAAATGTATTGCACTCGAAAATTCGATAACGGGATAGGTACAATCTGTTCAAATTTGTAAGATCCCGGTGTAAACATATGGGAGGGGAGAAAGAGGGAGACAAGAGCTACAAGATTACAACGAATTGTGTCTCAAATCTAGTAGTGAAGCAGGCTTAGAGATGAAACAATTAAGAAGAAACAGTTGCTTGATGGACGAGGTATCACGTTACCGTGTTGGGGTCATCAGAAGGTTGTCTACCCATGGGAATACAGCTGCAGCAGAAGAAGTGACCTGGTATTTCCCAAGTTGGTGGTCGGCCGGCCGGCAAGGGTGTGCAGCAGCAGCAGCAGCAGCAGCAGTTTTCTTCCCTCCCAGGTTCCAGGCGGGAGAGCGATCGAGCGAGCGAGCGATCCACCGAGGCTGGTGGGGTTTTCCGGAATCATTTTGCGCAGGCTAGTCGTTCGCGTGGTTAGTGCAGCGCTGGCTGGTTTCGATGGAAGCGGACTCTTCCACGGCCGAGGAAAGGGGTTGACGATTATAAGAGGAGCAAACAAAAGGAGGGACTATCCCCTCGCTGTACCCGAACCCTAAATGCCTTCCGCCACTATTGTCTTCGACTCAGGTAAGATCTGTGTTTTGTTTCTCAGAACGGTGGACTTGTCATAACTGCACATGCGCCGAAACAAATGTCAAACGTTGAAACATCCACACGTGCTTACAAGGTAATCTGCTATCAAACATTTGTGAATAAGTATATTATCTAACAATACTGCAAAGCAAAACACCGCATTTGCCTGCATTGCGATTTCACTGATTCCATTTTACAGCTGAATTTTGTAATGAATTAAATGAAATAATTTATATATTTTTATAATGCGGCGAATCGTCAACATTTCGTGTACAAATTCTTACTGGCAACATATGCACACTATCCTGACAGCTTAGTTAGTGTAATTTTCGTATGATTGTTTATTCACCCAAAACTTCGATATCAAAATTTGCCCTCAGGTATATTTCGAGGCTCTTTGAATAAAAAGAATTATTTGTGTGTTTACTTGGAATATTTAAATAAATTGTGGACTTTATCAAAAATGTCCCTAAAGTCTTTGTTTAAAATACCATATGTTTACGAATTTACATAACAAAACTAAATCTTTAAGTTTATAGTAATGTATATGATGTCCTGGAATTTTTAATATTTTACAAACCTAAACATCTCTTGCCTTTCAAAGTTTTATTCAAGATTTGTAAAGCATAATACTTCTATAAGAATAAAATAACATTTCACCGTGTTTATTTTGTCCTGATCTTTCTGTTTCGCGAATGTATATTTTTTTAATTGTTTGAAACTCTCTATACAGAAGAATAAATTGTACAAACTCAGAACTACTTCTGATAATTTCCGCTAGATGCTGTGACCGGTGCATAATATACTTGCTTTAATGCAACACAAGTCTTTAAGCACTCCTTATACAGGTTCAAAACAAATCAGTTGTTTTTCCCAACAAAATATCGTGTAATTGTTTCACAATATAATCTGCTACGTACCATCACAGCGTCTACATCACTACTCCGCGTGTAACTTGTAGGTTATGTCTAATAAGCACGTTAGTGCTTTTGTTACTTTAGTTACATAGGTCGTAATACCGGAGCTTTTTAACTAAACCATTTTAACTAAACTAAATCCATGAATATATTAGTGCCGATATAAATAAATTCATGATACATTATCCTTAAAACTGTAAATGTTTATAGCATAGAAATGTATGTCTTCCTTTATAATTCACTGATTCGCTTTTATTCAATAAGTTTGTTTATTTAGAGATGTAGGGCTTTTCACTTACAGCATATTTTGATTAAAATTCATAAGCATTTGTTTAAAAAAGTAGTCAAGCATATTACTGACCTCAAAGTAAAACAATAGATTTTGAGAAGTATTTAACTATCAACAAATCTAAGAAAGCGGGTCATTTTAACCTGAAAGCGTCGTTCAGAGGATAAGCTCTTCAAAACAAGAATGCAGAAAATAAACTCTACCATATTTGGCGCATGGCATAAGTACACAGAAGCTGTCATACTTGACAGGAGTGCCAATCTGTAAAGCAAAACATTCCCTAAAAGATGGGGTATGTTAACTTCTCTCTTCCAAAGTGTTATTGTCTGTGAAGTGTTGCAAAATTCACCGTACAAGGACCATTTTTAAAATATAACTATTGTGATAACGTTTCTCGGCCGGGTGCGATCTCCGGCCGGCAGCGATGGTAATTTTCTTTAACTAAGGCTACACACTACCCTTCACAGTGTCTGGAAGTGTGAATGTGATTGTGAAATTAAGTAAATAAAACAAAACCTACAGTAACCTAACCTAAAAGTTGAAATGTTGAAAGCACCGTCAAATGTTTCTGCTAAAGCGCCCGATATACCCGTAACAGCTAAAGCTGAGATACAAACATTAACCAAAAACAACCTGATATGTTTAATACTCACAGGACTTTCTCTACTCGCCTTTGTACAAAATATTCTTACAAACGCTTGTTCTATTTACTTCCAAGCAACAGTCAACTGTCTTAAGATCGTAAAAGTATGATATGGCTGTGAAATACCGTTCTCTTTGCATGACCTGGAGTAATAAACCAATACTTAACCAATTTCCATCTGAGAAAAGTATAAGTATTGGAAAATTCAAATCATAAATGCGTCACGCCAGAAAAAAGTAACAAACTGTGTCCTTTAACATCTATCTTTCTTTTGTTTAGTAAGACTTTGTCCCTTAGAGTTACCGATTATACAAACGTCATCCAGAATGATGAGGCTGTTTTACCGTACATTCAAGTTATACATTTTATTTGTCATGAGAAATTTTGAGTGCGGGGGGGGGGGGGGATAAGGACCCGCCATGCGAATGGTAGACTTGGAGGAGTCACATTTGAACTTAAATATTAAAATACGAACTTTGGGTTTCAACCACTTATCAGTTTTCCTTATCTGTTCACAGACAAGAGACGCAGATTAATTCCAACTTCTCTTTTTTTCATGGTGTCTTAAAACGTATATTATTGGTGAAATCTTGGAATCGAACTTTTTACTGCAAGTCTGGTAAAAAACATAATATTAATATAAAAATTGATATTATACGATTTTGAATACTGTAACCGTAACTAAAACTTAAATAAAGACACTTATCTTAATGGTGACATCAATGCTGGGTGTGTTAGAGATAATGGACAAAAATAAATTGAAATACTGGTGGGAAAAATGTAGTACAGGAAAGCGAAAAATATCCATTCATGAGGAAGTTCATACTGAAGGGAATTCAATATCTAAAAGGCCTGGGTTATGTGATAAAGAGAGCAATTCAGATATACAATAAAAGGATTAGACTTTTTTAATTCGCTAGCGTTGCTAGTTTGCTAGTTGCAACGGAACAACTTAATGGCTCAAGTGGAATAAAGGAAAATATCAATTAACTAAAGAAAACATTCAAAGTATCAAACTACATTAAGGGTTATTTCTGGTAGGTGAATCAAGAAGAATTGTATCCATAAGTGAAAGGTTTGTTAATTTCCGGGAGTGTATAAATAAGTATTGTACCGTACAATATTTTTTCCAACACTTACCCTAAGCATTAAAAAGGCTTACTACTTTTTTATTAAACTATTATAAAATAGGAAAATTATTTGTAATTTTATGTTCTGGAAGATATAGCTATTTAGACAAAGGCCGGCTGGTAATACCTAATATGAAAGTTTGTATGATGACTAGTCTTTTAACTGTTGGTATAGTTTGAATAAGAACTTACAGCAATTGATTGATTCATACTAATTAAGAAAAAAAATATATATCCGCCACACCATTACGGCATACTGTTAGAGATGAATAATCTCTGCAAAGAGTCGAATTATCTCTACCAGAGTCAATATTGCAGGTCAAACAGAAGAATGAAGTTAAAATTTGCGAGACAAAAGCACAACGCCTGCTCTGATATAGTGTCAAAGACATTTGACTATCGATTACCTCGTAGATGGCTCAGTCGATGTTCAATTTTTCTTTAGCTATCTGAGAAACAAGAACAAACATACGAACATCTACAATGCACAGAAATATAATTCATAATTCAAGTCGATCCTTTCTTCTGTAACGGATAAAATTAGTATGGGTTAGGGAGATGTGATGTTATCATACTCGGCGCATACTTTATTGAAATATTATACTTGAAATGTAGGCCTAGGGATTGTATTTTGTTCATACTTTGGTTAAAGTGAAATTTTATCTATCCTTAATATTAAAGTGTTGTTTTAGTAGTTTAATTTATATTATTAATTACAACTTTACAAGTGTTTGTCCATTTTGTGAATCGGAAACCCTGCTTTACCGTGTTTTTGTTTTGGATTGTGTGTGAGATGGTCGTGACGTAACTTCCGCCGTGGACGTATACAAAAATATGTCGTCGTTACGTGTGTTTGTAGTGGTGTCTATTGATAAGAACTCTGTGGATTTTGATTACAACTCGGAAATATGCGGTGTTTTCCGGAGGCCCTCGCTACTGATGATGTATGAATTTGGTTGAGGAAGTTGCAACACTTGGTGGAGAGAGGTGAGTGACTGATGGTGCTGGGATTTTTTACTGTTATGCAAGAAGAAAGTGTCTCTCTGCTATTGTCTGTGCAGCAAGGTTAATAATGCAGGTGTTGTACGATGTGCATCTGCTGCGGGCGCGTTTACACATTTGCACTACTTTCGCTGTGTCGAGGCAATGTGTCCGTGAAGTTAGCACACTTACTGAATATCCCTATGCCTCCACTTTACATGCTACACAGTTGACTAGTTTAATAAAAATAATTTGTTAAATGTATGAATTCTTATTTAATTTGTCCTTTAACGTTTGATTTGAACTTAAACTTAACTTTTATCAACTCCCTTTTAACACTTTCTAGTATATATTTAAGTAACCCGCAAGGTTAGGTGAGGGGAGCACAGACCTTTTGAGATTATCAAAGAAACTGCACAAGAGAGAGTATATACATGTATATTCTTGTACTCTGTCATTCAGTTCAAATATCTCTAGCTCTTCACGTATATCTTCATTTTGTGTGTGGACGATTTCTCTATATCCCGCAATGCTTCTTAGAAATTTCATTTGCCTAAAGTTTTGTTTTAACTTTTTCAGTTATGACGCATACTTCGCTGTCATATAGTATAGTATTTTACGTTACTTTGTAAAATGTCATAATGGTATCTACACTTGCTTTATTTGTTAGTCTTCTTTTTACTGTTTCATTTATATAATTGAGTTTTTTTCTGGCTTTTTAATTATATCTGTTTCTTATATGACATGTAATAACGCATTTGAACTCGTCTATTTGTTCTATATTATTATTTCCTATTACAATTTTGGATCTAATACTCTCCTTACCTTTTAAAGCCATCATTTTACTTTTATTTGGAGACATTGTCATATTAAACTCCTTTAATATTTTGGTTAGCTCGTGTATTGCCTTCTGAAGATTGTTTTCTGAGTTAGAGATAATAACTTGGTCATCTGTGAACGTAAGGGATATTATGAATTATAAAAATATTAAAAAGTGTTTTACAAAAGATTTAGATGATACTGGAGGCTTTGAATAGCGAAGAGTCGTAACTATGGTGATGTAAAAATAACAAATGCTAAACTGTATGTCAAAATGAGTGCTTCAGGCGATGAAAGTTTTATACCTGAAGAAATTCGAGAAGAACCTCGAACTGCTAGTCTTAGTTTACTGACACAAAAGTCATCCGTAATTTATGACAAAGAATATCTATGTTTAAGGAAATGGGACAGTTCAAAAAGTGTTACTAATGTTTACGAGGAAGTGATTTTAGTGTATTTTTCTGTGCATTGTGGATATCCTTTCTTGTTTTTCAGATAGCTAAAGAAAAATTGAACATCGATTAAGCCATCTAGTAGGTAATCGATAGTCAAATGTCTTTGACACTATATTAGAGCAGGCGTTGTGCTTTTGTCTCGTAAATTTTAACTTTATTCTTCTGTTTGTTCTGCTATATTGACTCTGGTATAGATAATTCAACTATTTGTAGAAGTTATTCATGTGTAACACTCAAACGCCAAAAGTATATTGTAATAATGTGTTTTTTCTTATGGTGGCGGATAGAACAATGTATGGTACTTGTGAATCAAGACTTATACCTTCGAAAATTAAGAAGCCTATGTATATATTATTTCTGCCTTGCTCACCAATGCTGGTGCTAGGAGTCGTTTGGGTTCCCTCAGAGCGAGGGAGCCGAAGCATTTGACCTGAGATACCAAGGTTGAGGGGTGGACCCAACGCCTGGAATGATGAGATGAATCGTGGAGCAATTGGTGAAATGATGATGTTGGAAACCGGAGAACCCGGGGAAAACCCACCGCAGCGCCATGTTGTCTACCACAAATTCCACTTTGTGGTCGCCTGGAATCGAATCCGGGCGGTCTAAGTGGGAGCCAAGTGGTGTAATCACTCAGCCATGGCGCGGCCATATATTTAGATCTTGGGAATAGCCTGTGAAGCTAACTTCATTCTGAATAATCTTACTTATTTAGTGAGCCGTAAGAGGCAAATAAAATCTTACTACGCGAAAAAAAAACTTTTTTAACAATTAAAGAGTATGGAAACGTCTTACACAAATATAACTATTTGTAACAAAAAGACTTCACTTCTCTTAAGAAAATGATGTCACTTTTTCTTATTAGTTGAAATCGATTTCACGAACCCTTGCTTGATTCCTCAGTTACACTCCGTCGTTAACGAAGTTACTATGTTACTATATTTTTTCAGTATTACCAAAATTTGAAGTTATATTATTAAAACAATTAAATGTTCCGATAGATTTAATGGTTTGGGAAAATATATTTATTTTAAAAAATAAACATTACGTAATGAATTTTGAAATAACAGCAGTTGATTCTGTTCTTAAGTTTGTTTCGTTTTCAGATTTTGGTAATACTGAAAAAACATAGTAACATATTAAGATCCTTAACGACGAAGTGTGTTGACTGAGGACGCGAGCAAGGGTTCGTGAAATCGATTTCAACTAATAAGAAAAATTTGCATTTTCTTAAGATAAGTGAAGTTTTTGTTATAAATAGTTATATTTGTATAATACTAATTGCTTCACTGTAACTAGCTTCATTTTGTAGGTAATGAAAACGTGTACTTCCGGTGCAGTATCAATATCGAATTTTGGGGTGGAATACAATACTTTATGTGTTATAAGTGCGAGTAGAGAAGATAAAGAATTGGAACTTCGAATTTAATATTTAGGTCGTAACATTTCTAATAATAAACATTGTTAGTGTTCTGTTCATTAAAATACCCAGCTGACAAATGTTTGTGGAACATAAAGTTAACTATTTCATGGCTGGCTGAAGACATCAATCATGTGCCCGCTCGCTTTTGTAATCACAAGGTTTATGCAACGGACCGAAATATACTACCTACTTACATAATGGGTAGTCCCAAGACATTGCCTTTTTACTACTTAACCTCAACGTTGAGATTCTGTACTTTTATCGCTTTGCTGGTTTCTTCTCAGTAACATGTGGATAATAACTGGAGCTCCACATTTGTCTGTTTTCTTACGTTATAAATAAATAATACTATTAATATTTATGATACAAGAGTTAAAAGAAATGTTTTATTTTGTGAGTAGGTTTGATTCCAAAACGAGGCCTCAGACTGAACCTACGAACAAAATAAAATCATTTTAACCCTTACATCATACACTACCTTTTAGATAGTCTTGAATATTTATAGATCTGTTATAGATTATATATAAATATATGATATTGACTTACCTTTCTTGTGTTTATGATATTCATCTGATTACGATGTTCATTTGTTTTGCTGTTGACAACATTACTTTTAGAAAAGCACAACATTCTACATAAGGGAGGTTTCGTCCGATATGACTTAACGTTGGAGGACGTAAAATTAAAAAAAAAAGTGAGGTTGGTAACCTTCAGACATAGTATGTTTAAAAAAATCTGTAAGTTTTTAGTAGTTGCTGATGTCGTGGTTTTGTTTATATAAAGACAGCTTTGTCATTGAACAGTTTCCCGTATTTTAGCTTTTTCTTCAAAGATCGCTAAAAATTCATTATCAGTATAATTATTTTGTATTTTCTTTACCTTGTACCTGTCCAGGAACTTGTTGTATGCAATATCGTATTAGTTTCTTAATTTTTTTGGTAACAATTGTTTGTGTTACTTGTAAAATGTCAACAGGTTCAATATGGGCTATATTTACACTTGAATGATTCGCCATTTTATACAAGTATCGTTTAACTCAGATTCATGGCCTTCTTGAATAAGGGATTGTCACAAGAAACCAGAGTTGGCATTACCGTCGCGCTGTAAGCTACACAGCTCGGAGGTCGTTGAAGGCCGAATTGGCCTTCGACTATTGCCATACCGTGAAAAATGAAATGAAATGTGTAGTGCTTAACGCCCGCTTCTACTACATACGTCAATGTAGTACGGTGACACTGATGATACATCACATGAAGATGAAGTAGCGCTGGAATGAGATGACGGGGAAACCCGCCCCAGAGCCATGTTGTCTACCACAAATGTCACTTTACGGTCACTTGGAACCTAACCCGGGCCGCTTTGGTGAGAGCCAAGCGGTTTAAGCACTCAGCCATGGCGCGGCCCCCATACCGGGACATTGTCCCTTACCGGCATATGATAAAAGCTTTTGAGCCTTGAGCGACCGGATTTTGTACTTTTAAAATAGTCATGAACTACTTAAAGGTCAACTTTTACTATCAACTGTCTAAAAACTATATCATATCTACTTTGATTGTGTAAAATGGACCATTAGAAAATGAAAACAAGTATCAATAATGGCGTACTTCACCCACTCAGTGCCGTACACAAAATTAATTTCATATAAATACTCAACTGAAGCTTCAAAGCAAATCACAGCTAATATATACTTGTATAGATTTATTGTAACATTTTCGCAATGCGTCCTCCTGATGTTGAAGCTAAACAATTCATAGTATTGTCACCCAATTATCGGAAGGCGCGACCACCTGGCGGCGGGGTGAGGGCCGGGAGGCATTCGACCACGCCTACCCATTTGTCTTATAGCACTAACGAAGGGATGGTTGGAAAAACATCACTGGCTGTCTCTTTCCCCTCCCCCTGCCGTCTAGGACCTTCGGGGCGATTCACTGAAACGCGAGACTTCCAGAAACAGCGATATTCCTATAAAAGGGGGGGGGCTGCATTTGGCGAGTCGGTTCAGTTCTTGGCGAGCAGCCGTGAGGAGCGCCGAGTGAGCAAACGGACTGGAAGACTGTGAACGTGTATCTGAGGAGTTGTACGTAATTGCGAGTGTAGAGTGGACCTGTGACAGACGAACTGGTGAATTGTAATTGTGTGCGCTATGTAATTCTATGTAATCGACAAGTGTTCCAACTATAATTCGGTGGAAATAAAGAACATTTTGAATTTGTGCAATTGGAATTTTAATTTCACGAACCAACAAAGTTACAATATTGTGTTTCACAGTAGTAATTACTGTATTATCTCTCCTAGTTACCGCGGTACTATAACTACACTAAAGACTTCGTTTCGTACATGGCCCTCTACATCCATCGACGACATCTATATAGCCATCGTACAAATTTGAAGTATAAAATATATTTTTATCGCAGTAGATAAAACGCTAGACGATGACTTTGTGGGTTCGTAGAATTAAAAATCCAAGTTTGCAGAAATTTAAAATGTTCTTTACTTCCTGTTTGTACATCCTTGGTAGCAACATGACGTAACATAAGCCAACACAATCTCTCGTCACTTCTGAACACGTAAATAGACAAAAGGGTTCACTTTCAAAACACAGCTGCACGCGGACGACTCTCACGTTCCAATTCGACTCTTTGGCGATCCGCGGCTTCTTTTATAGCTCCGCTCACTGTTCGAGAAATTACCGGTATTTTCTGTAACAATCAAGACGACACTAGAAAGATGAACTTTCCAGTTGTCTATCTTGATCTGTTTCGGCAAGCTTTGTTATCTCCGCGTTGCACTATCTGTTCCTTTGTGTGCCGTTAAGACCACATCTGCAGTGTCACTATTAATTGCAGTGGGGACATGGCCATTGGACTTGATAATCAAACAGCGCGGAGCCAACTATTGGGTTAAAAAAGGGGACTTGAGTAAAGTAGAGCAAATAATAGGATATCCGTGCTCTACCAAAAAGGAAATAAATCAGAGACTTATAGAAGAATGGCAGCAAGAATGGAACAACATAGAGGAAGGTAGAAGAACGTACAGTTTGTTTCCAAATATAAGAGAAAGATTACGCTTAAGACAAATACAGCCAAGAAGAGCAGGTTATACAATTTCTAACGGGCCATGGACCATATCGGACTTATTTCAAAAGAATTGGAAGCTCAGATAGTGATATATGTGACAGCTGCAATATACAGGATACACCAGAACACACATTGTTTGAATGTAAAAAATATAAAGATCTGTTAGAACACCAAAGAAGTATGCTACAAAGGAAATATGTATATAATATCGTCAGAGATCCTGGGGACTTTAGAACATTGGAAGAAATGGCTGAGATCATCTCTACGCGAGTCATGGAGGAATATAAACAACAACAGGTAGAAAGACGTGAAAGAGGAGAACCACGGAGAAGGAGAGAGGAACAGGCAGCTGTAGAACCAAGGAGGTTAAAAAGGAATATACAAAGGGAACCAGAGGATGGAATAAGGCAAGAAAACGAAATGGAAGATCGACAGGAGCAACATATATGTGACCAGGAAATACCACAAAGGTTCAACAGGAGACGCCAATACTGGACATCCATACGCAGAATGGGAGCAGGAGCGACAAGCAGATTAGCGGAAGACTAAGAAGAAGAGCGGAGTTAGCAGACATCTGCAATAGAATAATGTTTACGAACGAAATCTGAACTGATGGACGAATTCTCTCCAAATGATGGTGGAAACACTACAAGTCTAACCGAGAGGAATATTACTACCAATAGTCGGATAGGAAATGGCAGTAAATAAATGATAGAAAGTCTTATGTAGTAGACTTAGGTAGTGAGTTAGTTTGAGGAATTGTAAAGCTACTGGTTTCCGGTAGCTAGTGGGACAGGACAGTAAAGAATGTAAACGTTAGCAAGTAGGATATATGATATAGCTAGGGTAGGTAGTTTTCATGAGTTCTAAAGCTGCTGGTTTCCAGTAGCAAGTAGGTTAGGATTATTTGGCAAGTTAGATTAGGGAATATCTGCAAAGATAAGTATTGTAAATGGAACTAATAAATAAGGCAGGAGGATAAAGAATATAAATCTGTGAAGAGCTTTGCCCTGGTATAGCTTCAAGATGCCAGGGCATGTGTTGAGCAGATTTTTATTTTTTATTTTTTTTTTTTATTTTTATTATTTTTTTTTGTGCACCGGCCGCCAACCGCAACAGTGGATTCGCGAAAATATTATAACATCGATCTACGGTGTCGTCTGACAATATTCCAGTCTTGTATTGTAATTTGATAGGTTACGATACTCATAAATAAGTATTATGCTCACTGGCGTAGAATATACTAATTTTATAGCAATTATAATTTCTGTTTTCATACAGGTCCTTCTAGCGTTTTCTTTATAATAAAAATATGTTTGTAAGGTTTCTGCCTAATGTAATCTCATAATTGGTGTTATTGTCCATTATTTATTAATTTGGTGATTATCTAATATTGCAAATATTTATTGACCCATGTTTGACAACTTGCTCTGAACACGTTTGTAATAGTGGCATTCCTTTCCTGACGTCTGCACTTGCATTGTTTCGTGTAACAATAAAATAGTGGCTACTTAGTGTTCTATATGGTCAAGCACAAAAACTTTTGGTTTACTCTGTTAGTATTAACTGTATCTGTCCGTTTTTCGAGGTTATCCTCGGTTGCTCAGTTAATCTGGTTTGGATTGTTTGATTCGAGAATTAATCATCGCTTTCATCTCTACATTTAACTTCCTCCTTCTTCAGCACCATGTCATAAACCGGGTTGATCACAGATCCTGGATGTCGCTACAAACCTCTCTTGACTGCCTCGTTGAATGGTTTGATACTTGGTGCATACGTCTTAACATTCAAAAGACCGCAGTTAAGATTTTTAGCCTATGTCGAGTCTCCAATTCTCCCGAATTGCATATTAAGCATGAATCAATTCTCTGACTATCCCCCCCCCCCCCCCAGGGACCTACTTCGGTAGGTACAGGTTTGGCGCACCCGGGGTCCCGAGCCAATAGTCTCCTTCGTATGGGCTCCTCATCGTGGCTGAGGGAGACGGTCAACAAGCCCACCCACGTGTAGGCCATGCGTGGAGACGATTAGATTCTTTGTAGATTCTTTACTAGTTTAGAGTTTAGGATATAGTGAACGAAATTTTTAGTAGGGTTTGATTGATTTTGTTTATATACGTGTATTTTTAATAGGTTTTGTTACACTTGTATAGTTTTTAGAACGTTTTATATCTGGCTCTTGCCATGACTAGTTTTTTAAAGGGCCGTAGTTGAGCGCCCTTATATATATATATATATATATATATATATATATATATATATATATATATATATATATAATCATCATGGCTATCTGTCACCACCTCCGTCAAATGCCTAGGTGCAATGCTGGCCACAAAACTAAAACTCGGTCCGCTACCTCACAGACACACTCCTCTTGGGATTGAATGCTCTCTGCTTCTCTACAAATCTCTTGTCCGGCCACTTATCACATATGCTTCCCAGGTATGGGGTACGGCTAGCAACACTCATCTCCGTAGCCTACAGGTCCTGCAAAATCGATTTCTGCCCATAGCCATGGATGCCCGTTGGCACGTACGAAATCAACAACTGCATAAAGAACTTGGTCTCCTATCTCTTCACCAGTACATACGTCAGATCGCCTCTTGTTTCTTCTCCCTCCACACCCAGTCTGGCATACCATACGTTGAGGACGTCGTGCACGTTGTATGCCAACATTACTCCTCACCCAAACCAGCTGGTGAATACACTGGGTCAATACGACCACCGTCTCCCCAGGAGACGGAGGAACTACCGCCTTGGCCGCGGCTGGAAGGTTAACACCTGCAGTTGCGCCTGAGAGCGCGCGCACGACCTGGATAAACCCTAAACCTGAATACCGAAATTCCATCGGGCCTCTCGCTACTCGCTAGTGACCGCCCAAAGCGAGGTGGAACGGGCACTGTCCTTCTTCGGAGGGGCATCCCGGCACCAGAAGCACCAGTAGAGGCCAACTGCGCCGTCTTACGCAACGACAGTTGAGTCCAGAGGTTCTACTCCCATCAGTCCTGGACCCGTAGGACCAAGACCCGGGCCTCTTAAAACCAGGGAGTTATCCGAGCTGTCCCAAAGGGCGCTCGGCGTCCTCCGTGGGGCTTTCCATAGGGCATGACCTAGAGACTAACAAGCCCCCCCCATCTGGTCCAAGGTCACAAGACGGGGTGGAAGTGGATACGCCACTTACGCGCGCCAACACCAAAGGTGAAGGCTACCGATATGACCTCGGTGGGGCCGCCTGGCCATCCAGCACACCTTCTACTAGCTTAGCAGGCTAGTACCCGCGAATATTAATGGCTTCCCTCAACCCTATCCGAAGACGTACCCGATTCCCACGCGTATCGGGAACCACTGCCCCTCGAGACCAACCCAATCCGAACAACTCCCGGAGGAGGGGCTCAGATGTTCGGCCCGAGGTTCCTCTAGTAACGTCAGAGGTAACACGAGTGCTAAGGGTCCGCAGAGCACGCACCACGGCAGCTGAAGGGGACGGATCCCCTCCCCTACGGAACGACACGCAAGCTCGCGCAAATTACTATATATTTTATACCGCACGGGTAAATCCGCACAGCGGATAGGTACCGTGGCGTGTAAACCTCCGCCCGGGAGAACCCGGGCGACCTGCACCTACTCTTAGCTTAGCTCTTGGCTTCTCAAATCTGCCAGATGTTCCAGGAGTTGTGATGTACGACATCGGCGTACGAACCCGCCAGCCCACACGCCTGAAGAGACGACTCCCACAGGATCTCCTCCTTAGTGACTCTGAATGAAAATCTATGAATATTGTTTCACAATCAATATTGTTCTTATTATCTCTTTTATTACTTGTTTTTATCACTTTTTTTTTCTCTCTTGCGTGTCATCCTCGTTTCACAGTGTTTAGTAGATAATAGGAGCCAAATGAAATTAAATGAAATGTGTAGTATAGGAGCCAGCTTGGTTTTCCTTACATGTTCTTACATAGTTCATAAAGATTCAATTAGTTAACAAGGATCTGTAAAGCATGTAATGCTGATCGATCATTGGAAAGAAAAAAAATCCTGGATATACCACAGTCCAGTTCACTTCCTCGTCGATAACTAATGATTCAGGGCATTGCCCTGTAACTCCCATAAAAGGTATATTAATCCGAAAAAGAAAAGTAAGTAATTCTTTAATCCTAAATTCTTAAACCGCATTTGTGATTTACCGTTACGAAACTATTAACTTTTGCATTAATACATTTCTGCCTTGACCAAGAGAGCACTTTCAAAGCTGTTTTAATAAACTTGATAAACAATGGCGTGACATTTCCGATTAGACAGTAAAGCGTTGTTATTTACACAACTTTCAGTCACATGTTGGCATGAGCGCTGTTCATAATGCGAATATGATGTTCTGCCTCAATGGAGAAGCAAACTAATGGACTCGCTAAGGTCTCTAGTAACTGCATTATGCAAAAAGTAATAATTTAATAGTATGCGGGTTGTTTATATTATACAGGATGTAACTAAGTGTATGGAAAAACCCTTGGGGATCAGACAGAGGACGTAAAAACAAACGAAGAGTTCATAGATTCATCTAGCTCCTGTACCACACAGATTGTGTTACTAAAATTCTATAAAAGGTTATAAAAACGTTGATTTAGAATGCTATTCTTCATAGAGAATGCCTGGCGAAACAAAAGCCGGTTACATTTCATTCCAAAGAATATATATGTACATAGATGACTTAAGCAAACAGGACAAAACTCAGAAAACAAAATCGATACTGCTTACAATGCCACAAATCATACGCTCTATTAATATAATTAATCGTCATTTATCAAATAAAGCAGATGTTGTGTAACCAAACTGACCAAAACCTCTGAATAACATTTATTGTAGTTATATAGATGTATGTATGCACTCATCCTTTTCGATCTAAAACCCTTCTAATAAATTTAAGGATAGATTGATTTATTTCGTTTGTACGATAGCAATACATCCTAAATAATTCAAGAAATAGATAACATTGCATGAAATTGAATGAAATGATGTTCAAATGAGTACACGGTACATAGAGCTTAGAGTTACCAGACATTCATCTTTCAGGATAAGAGAAAACCTCCAAAGTTAAGTCATATCGGACGATGAATGAAATGATGTTCAAATGAGTACAGGGTACAAAGAGCTTAGAGTTACCAGACATTCATCTTTCAGGATAAGAGAAAACCTCCAACGTTAAGTCATATCGGACGATGAATGAAATGATGTTCAAATAAGTACAGGGTACATAGAGCTTAGAGTTACCAGACATTCATCTTTCAGGATAAAAGAAAACCTCCAAAGTTAAGTCATCGGACGATGAATGAAATGATGTTCAAATGAGTACAGGGTACATAGAGCTTAGAGTTACCAGACATTCATCTTTCAGGATAAGAGAAAACCTCCAACGTTAAGTCATATCGGACGATGAATGAAATGATGTTCAAATGAGTACAGGGTACATAGAGCTTAGAGTTACCAGACATTCATCTTTCAGGATAAGAGGAAACCTCCAACGTTAAGTCATATCGGACGATGAATGAAATGATGTTCAAATGAGTACAGGGTACATAGAGCTTAGAGTTACCAGACATTCATCTTTCAGGATAAGAGAAAACCTCCAACGTTAAGTCATATCGGACGATGAATGAAATGATGTTCAAATGAGTACAGCGTACATAGAGCTTAGAGTTACCAGACATTCATCTTTAAGGATAAGGGAAAACCTCCAACGTTAAGTCATATCGGACGATGAATGAAATGATGTTCAAATGAGTACAGGGTACATAGAGCTTAGAGTTACCAGACATTCATCTTTCAGGATAAGAGAAAACCTCCAACGTTAAGTCATATCGGACGATGAATGAAATGATGTTCAAATGAGTACAGGGTACATAGAGCTTAGAGTTACCAGACATTCATCTTTCAGGATAAGAGAAAACCTCCAACGTTAAGTCATATCGGATGATGAATGAAATGATGTTCGAATGAGTACAGGGTACATAGAGCTTAGAGTTACCAGACATTCATCTTTAAGGATTAGGGAAAACCTCCAACGTTAAGTCATATCGGACGATGAATGAAATGATGTTCAAATGAGTACAGGGTACATAGAGCTTAGTGTTGCCAGACATTCATTTTAAGAATAAGGGAAAACTTCGGAAAAAATCTTATCCAGATAACTAACTCCTACCGAGATTCGAATTCGGGACATCTTGAAGGTGAGGCGCACATGCCACAGAGGCGGGCGGGCGACAACGTTATTTAAATAACAACTCTAAGACAAACTTTTCTCGAAGTATGTCTTTCCGAAAGAGGTTAACTGTGTGATGTGAGATTGGGCAATCTACATATTCACCACCTTCATCTTTATTTTATTGTATTGTTAAGGGATGAAAATGATGTAACCTTTTCTGTTATTAAATACATTTGGGACCGAAACTGGAGTACATTGGTTTAAAATATAACCTATTATACATATATAAAATTTACTGAACCGTACGCTATGCAGCATTTCCGAACTTGATAGATTTTCGGGAAAGGTTAAGGAAGAATTATTTTCATCCGTTTATCTGTAACGGTCGGGGTTGTACAGAATTACAACTTGCAGGGATAAAAGGAATGTTTAACAACTCTTCATTATTGTATGTTGGAGTTTAGAAAAATAAACTCTCAACTCGGGCACGTTAGTTGATAAGTTATGAAATCGTTGAATATGTATTTACAATTAACGTAAATTATAAGGAAAGAATTTTTATTATTTTTATAGAATTCTGGTGGGACACTTCTCGACATACAATATGGTAACAAAGAAATGAGACCTGTTTAGTCTCAAGGGGTCCAAGCAGTTTATTTATACCAATACCGCGTCGCGAGGAACTGGCGCTACTGACTAGTAGCTGTGGCCGGATCTCTTAGCACAACCATAGTCGTGTACCGTCCTTCTGTTCCGGAAAATTCGTTTAGCCTGTGACTAGCAGCACTGTCTTCCAGAATGGTCCCTTGTTTACAAGACCTACATAAGGAGCTGACCCTTCATCAGCACGGGTCAATCAGTCAATCAGTTGTGTGGAGTTACATTGAGAGTGGTCATTGTCTGGTAGAACAGTTGACAATGGTAGTTGAGTGAGTTTAGTGGACACTACTGAATGTAGTTCAGTTGTAAGTTGTATTTTAGCAGTTCATATCAGTTATGTTTTGATCTGAGTGTGTACAAAAGTGTTATTTCTTTGACTATAGGAAAGCCCAATTAGTTCTGAAACACATAGGGCCATAGAACAACTTTTAAATTATTGTGTAAATTACTTACGTATTAAAAATGATGTAGAAAACCTCTGCACTTGAGTACGAACATACTGGAGTTATAAAAGACATGCTTATGTGAGGTTTAATTAGAATAACATGAAGTAGAAAAAAGTTATTACTGAACGGAGTACAAGGTGTCTCAATTGAATTACCCGATTTCCATTTTGTGGTGGTTAGTATGTGTATTTCTTTAGAAGGTTTAGAGAGGTTAGGGACACACTGGATAATGAATTTCCTGGTAGATGGATAGGTAGAGGTACACCAATTGCATAGCCACCGAGATCGCCCGACATAACATCTCTGGACCTCTTTTTGTCGGGGTATGTCAAAGACAGGGTGTATGCGACAAAAGTAGCGACTATTCGCCAACTGCGTGAGCGCATTCGGAATGCTGTTGCAACCGTCACTCCTAAAATGCTTCAACGCACTTGGGTGGAGTTCGATCATCGCCTAGATATCCTTCGTGTGACTAGTGGGGTACATGTGGAAGTGATAGGACTTTTTTATTTTTGTATAGAAACTTGAGTGTCATACCGTTAGTAAAGTTTAGTTCATTTCGTTATCTCAAATAGTTTGGCAGAAATACTGAAGTGAAAATAAGGCGATTCATTTGGGACACCCTGTATAAATACAAAAGCCGGTTATTTATATTAGCAGTAGCCATGAAATACTTTCAGCAAACAGAAGACAGGTTTTAAAAAAAAGTGGCAATCGATTCTGATTTGCATTTGTTTCATTAATGGCTGTTTACTAAATACTGCAGAAGTAATATTTTCATTCTAAGAGAAATATAATACTACGTAATATATTAATTGACAACATTATTTTCCTCGTTGGTCTCTCATCAAAGAGATTAACTTTGACTTGAGTTGTACAATAAGGTCATCAAGAGAAGGGTGCTATGATCTGTATCAAAATGGGGTCAGGGTCTGAGTTCCTTTATTGAGGTAAGGAAGTTTACTGAAATGACTAACCAAACAATGGCACGTTGCTGCACTAACCTTATCTCTTGGAAGTCCCAGATGACAACACTTGGGTCATTATTACCTTTAATCACCAGTAACACAGGTTTTGTTGAACAGACGTGTCACGCACCTATCCACTACATTCTTCTGTTACCTTCAGGTATGTACTCTCAAATAATTAATAAACAAAACACTACCTCACTTTTGGAATCACTTTCTCTGTTATTATGTACTCAATAGAGGAGGCTTTGCATTTAAGATAGAAATTATTTACGGAGATTTCACCACGCCCCTGAATCCATAAAAGGCATTTTTGTGACCGGGTGTTTTTGTCTGTGTTTAAATATCAGAGTACTCATTTTTTAAGGACGTAACACGAGGTTTATCAAAACAATTGAGACGGTGTGTTGGTTTGTACGCTTCGGTGATTACCTATGATAGCAGTTGGTGTCTCAGGTTCGAAGCCCGTTCACGGCGTCTGTTCTGATTCAGATTGCTATCTAGGTAAATTCTCCTTGGAGTGTAGTCTTTACTCTGGCTAGCATTATCTCCGTGGAGAGACAACGATCTTTGCTCATGGTGGTAATTATTAAAATATTTTGAGGTTGTGTGAAAGTGTAGTTGTTGTTATAAAAAAGACAAGAAGAGTTGGCGATGGGGGATTAGTGTACAATGGATAGAGAATGGTTACCAAAGGAGACAGATTCAACTTCTGGGTAAATCTTGGTGAAGAAGTTTAGAGCCAGTGCAAGGACGACGTGTTGTAAATAATTGTATTGATTTTGCTTATAATTTGTATTGGTGAAGTAAATAATCATCTTCAAATAAGGATAAGTATCATTATTTTAATAATTTAGAAGTACAAAAGTACACCGATCCGAGACCAAGAGCCACAAAGTTTTATGTTTGCTGACTGAACGGAAGATGGGAAGGAAGCAACCTGAAGCAAAGTTATATATAAAAATGTTATTACAAGTTTGCGTCCCATACGACGAATTGTAACACGCAAATCAAAATTGGCTACCCATCTCGGCGTGATTATCAAACGAATATATGTTACTTTTAACGGAAATTCCAGATCGAAGAGTAGGAGCTGGTGATAAAACTGACATTAATCTCGCCAACATAATTCCGTTGTATTTCCTTGTTTACTTTCAAATCATTTAATCTCAAACTACGACGGCTGTTCAATAAACAATGATCACAATTTTTTTGGACAACGTACCTTTACTCATCCTCATAATTTTGATGGTCCTTCTCAAAATAGTCTCCCCTGAATGCGATGTACTTGTCCCAGCGTTTCTGTCAGTCTTCAAAGACATGCTGAAAACCATTTTTGAGAGATCCTTCAAAATCGCCTCCGCAGCCTTCACCACTGCTTCTGATGATGGATAATGCCTCCCACGAAGACGTTTCTTTAAGTTAGGGAATAGCAAAAAGTCACATGGGGCTAAATCCGGACTATAGGGAGGGTGAGGGATGCACTTCACGTTGACTTTTGCAAGATATTCAGCAACAGCATTGGCAATATGCGGCCGCGCATTATCGTGGTGCAGCATCCAGCCTGCTTCACGGAAATGTGGTCTTTTGTGCCTGATATGGACTTGCAATGTTTTCAGGACAAACTTTTAGTATTGTCCAGTTACTGATGTGTGTGCAGGTACAACATGCTGATAAACCATTCCATGAATATCAAAGAATGAGATGACCATAATTTTCCCAGCAGAAGCAACCACTTTTGCTTTTTGTGGGGTTGGTAATGAATGAGATTTCCACACTGAGCTTTGCTGTTTGCTCTCAGGATCAAAATGATGTAGCAAAGTTTCATCAGCAGTGATTACGTTTGAAAGAAACCCCGGATCTTCCTGTAACATCAACTTTAACTGCATGTTACCTCCATTGCAGCGGTGGGCGATACTGAACATGTATGAACTTACCTGGTTCTCACAGGCGGAAACTAGGAGAACCAACAATAAAACTACTACGGCGTGTTTGTTTCACATTAAGCTAACAGATAAGATTGGATTTTAGTGCGAAACATTATGACTATTCTTTATTGAACAGCCCTGGTATATGTATACTACACTCTGTTTAGATGCAATCACTACAACATGATACATGATTTCCCACACCTAGTGATGTATAACACGTTGCTGTGATTAAATCAAAACAGAGTATACATAAACTGAACTCGCATTGTATTGAACGATAAGCTCAGATAAACATATCTGTTGCTAACATATTTTCCGGTACGCCTCCTCGCTTTCCCATGTAATACGTAACAAGTGAACGCCGCGCTGTCACTGAAGGAAAAGTCTGCCTAGTCAAAGCGATTGCAGTTGCCTCACAAAGGAAACGGACCCTACCGTCATAAATCTATCTTCACATTTCAGAAATAGAACCCTGTCGTTAGGAACCAATAGCAAAACCGATTTTCTGGAAATGACAGTCGCATGTCTACTCCACGTGGAGTCTCAGTTACCAAAGTTCCAACTTCCAGTTGATCTGTTTCATTACGTGCAGAAATTCGTTGTGTTTCACATCAGTTACTGGACAATACTACAGCAATGTCCTGAAAACATTGCAAGTTCATATCAGGTGCAAAAGACCACATTTGCATGAAGCAGGCTGGATGCTGCGCGGCCGTATATTGACAATGTTGTTGTTGAATATCTTGCAAAAATCAACGTGAAATGCATCCCTCACCCTCCCTATAGTCCGGATTTAGCCCCATGTCATTTTTTTCTATTCCCTAACTTAAAGAAACGCCTTCGTGGGAGACATTATCCATCATCAGAAGCAGTGGTGAAGGCTGCGGAGGCGATTTTGAAGGATCTCTCAAAAATGGTTTCCATCATGTCTTTGAAGACTGGCAGAAACGCTGGGACAAGTGCATCGCATTCAGGGGAGACTATTTTGAGAAGGACGAACAAAATTATGAGGATGAGTAAAGGTACGTTGTCAAAGAAAGTTCTGATCATTCTTTATTAAACAGTCCTCGTACTGTCTCGCCGTATTTGTGTAATAGGCTTGCGTTGATCACATAACTTCCGATACGCTTCTAAGCTTTGCCATGTGTTAAATGTACAAAAGTCATATCCGCCCAGAAATATTCTATAAATATCTATTTCGAGTGATAAAGCAATAAGATTTTGATTTGTTTAAAAATAGGTGAACAAAGTATTGTGAATATGGCAAAGTAGATTGTTTAACCATTCATTTAGTACTGCAGGTAATTTTAACTCAAAAATAGCCTTCAACTCCCTTGCACCTTCGTCATTGGGGTTTTACTGGAAGACCGTTTGCAGGGTCCCTGTTTCTGAGAATTGGGAATGTTCGTGCTCATAAATTAAAGAACAATATAGCGCTGAGAGTGGAATCCTGACAGGGTTCGAGAGGAATTATAGCTTTCTGTTTACGAAATAGTTCCCTGAAAACACAGGACGATTGAATATGTCGCGTGTCGAGAAATTTCTAGCGAGGCTTAAGGAAAAACAGCATTTACTGTATAGTGAGTTCATTGAAATTTACAGGTAGTAAAAGACGCTTGAGTACTTCGGTAATTTATTGGCGTATATCACGGGAAAAATACTTCTACGTAGCCACTGAAAACTGATACCGTCATAGAACTTATCCGTTTTAGGGTAATAAGAAACTTAATATAACTCTTATGGTTCCAGAAGACAGATAAAAGATATTCAGACTCTGTGTGTACATGGGCGGTCTAAAAAGTTTCCGACCTAATAAAGATACAAGACTTTTTACAGAACTATTTTTTATTTTTCTTATTAGTCCCCTTCTGACTCTACACACTTCTCCCAGCGATGTTCCCATCTCTATAACCCGTCCAAATAGTACTCGGCGTTTTTCAACATAGTCTCCTTGTAACTCTACACACTTCTCCCAGCGATGTTCACATCTCTGTAACGCGTCCAAATAGTACTCGGCGTTTTTCAACATAGTCTCCTTGTAACTCTACACACTTCTCCCAGTGATGTTCACATCTCTGTAACGCGTCCAAATAGTACTCGGCGTTTTTCAACATAGTCTCCTTGTAACTCTACACACTTCTCCCAGTGATGTTCTCATCTCTGTAACCGTCCAAATAGTACTCGGCGTTTTTCAACATAGTCTCCTTGTAACTCTACACACTTCTCCCAGCGATGTTCCCATCTCTGTAACGCGTCCAAATAGTACTCGGCGTTTTTCAACATAGTCTCCTTGTAACTCTACACACTTCTCCTAGCGATGTTCCCATCTCTGTAACCCGTCCAAATAGTACTCGGCGTTTTTCAACATAGTCTCCTTGTAACTCTACACACTTCTCCCAGCGATGTTCCCATCTCTGTAACGCGTCCAAATAGTACTCGGCGTTTTTCAACATAGTCTCCTTGTAACTCTACACACTTCTCCCAGCGATGTTCCCATCTCTGTAACTCGTCCAAATAGTACTCGGCGTTTTTCTCTGCAAAATAATTGTTCACGCGGGTTATTGCCTCTTCGTTTGACGAAAATCTCTGTCTTCAGAGCGCAATTTTTATATGATGGAACAAAAATTAGTCGCTTGGGGCTAGATCTGGTGAGTCAAGCAGTTCAAACGGTAATTCGTGGATTTTCGCCATTGGAACCGCTGAGGTGTGAGTCGGTACGTTGTCTTGGTGAAACAGGATTATCTTTTTTTGCAAATGTGGCCGTTTTTCCACAAGTTCGGCCTCTAGCTTGTTAAGTAATAATCCGTAGTATTCTCCTGCAATGGGTTTTTCTTTTTGAAGGTAATCGATTAAAGTAAGTCCATGGCTACCCCCCCCCCACAAAATAAATAGCCGCCATAGCTTTTCCAGCCGAAAAAAAACAGTTTTTACTTTTTTTGGAGCCGGTTTCTCCTTTGCAGTTTGCTGTTTGGACTGTATTTTGTTTCGGGGGGTATAAAGGTGTATCCAAGTTTCATCTACAGTAATTAATCGGCGACAAAACTCGGATTTATTGCGCCTAAACTGCACCAGAGTGTTGGAAATGTCCATTCGAACTACGCTAGCAAACCCGGCGCCCAACGCGCGGACATCTTTCTCATGTCTAAATGTTGATTTAATATGTGACAAACACATTCTTTTGACATGTTCATAGCCTCTCACTTTAATTCGGCAGTCATCTAGCACCATTTGGTGAACGTTGGCGATATTTTCGTCGGTAGTTGCAGTTCTTGGACGTCCCGAACGTTCATCGTCTCCCAAGCTCTTACGGCCATGTTTAAATTCAGGTGCCCAAAATTTCACTGTCGTAAATGATGGTGCAGAGTCGCCATACACAGAATCCAACTTAACTTTGATTTGCGTAGGCGTATTGCCTTTCAAAAACAAATATTTAATGACAGCTCGATACTCGATTTTGTCCATTTTCATAAAAACACTCACATCAACTCACTCAAACGACTGTTACATAACAACTGAGCGTTCAAAATAGCTGAAACTTTGGCGAGTAACTGTCAACAGATGAACAACGAAATTTACTAGCTTTTATTTACCAGTGCTGCCATCTTCATGTTGAGGTCGGAAACTTTTCAGACCACCCTCGTATGTATCTGTGTGTCAGAGTTGGACAGAAAATGTCATTGTTACGTTAACGTTACAGATGTAATGGAAACGGTAACTTCTTATTTAGTAAGGGTTATAATAGAATTTGATACAAAGTAACCAGTTACTCAGCGTTACTAAAAATAACGTATGTAGACAATGTCTAGTAGTTAATTCTTCTTTCACGCTAGGCCTGTGTAGGACAAGGTTTGGAAATACAGTCAGACTGAAAAATTCAATGCCATAGCCGGGATGTGAACTAGTTTGAAAGAACAATTAACTGTCATTAATTGACTTAATGTTGGTCTAAATTATAAAGACCGGAATTAAAGTACTTACTGTGTAGTAAGTCGCAATTAAGATAGTTGTCTTGTGTGTATTGGAACTCCTAATGGTGTACCGGGAAAACACGAGTCAGTTGGGGAATTTAGTGTCATGCAAGCACGTTGGCCATGGTAAGTCAATGGTTAAGAACTACCGGACGGAGATCAGGAGATCCGTGGTTCAAATCCCGGCTATGGAATGGAACTTTTCTGCCTGACTCTATCTTACCTAACAGTGATTGCTTAAGCCTTTTGAGAATAAGTAAAAGTATAGTAAAATCCAAATCAAGAACAGTGATTGAAAATTGATGAAATAAAATGTGATTATAGAGAAGTTGGTGGACTGAAGGTGGTGGAAACTGGAGAAAATCGTCCCAAAAACCGCTTTGTCCACCACTAGGCCGATATACTGTACCCTGGGATCGTATGCGGGCCACGTTGTTGATAGACGAGAGGTTTAACCACTTGGCCACTTCTCTGATTTCTCTTGCATAAGTCTACTGTTATCTCAGGCCTGAGGCGCAGCTGCAAAAGCTCGCCTGTACAAACTTCAAATACTTCGGAACCGATAACTTCGAGTGTAATAGCAACAGCTGCCGAATGATACATTCCTAATGAAAAAAATCCATTCAGATCTATCATTTCCCAAATTAAATGAATATATCCTCAACCTCCCTCATAAATTCTATTCCCGTCTTCCTTACAGCTGCAATGAACTTATCCGAGGGCTCGGGGAATATGACATTGACCTCGGGGAAACCTACAAGCATCCCAGACTCACCTAAAGCCCATCATAACCTCAAAAACCTCTCCTATAACATAGCTTCTCCTTCATCCTACAACTTGTGATACTTCGCAAAAGATATACCACCATCTGCCCACCGTCCATTATTATAAATCCATCATAACGTCAGTAAGGGACAGAGTTCCGGAATGACAAAACGTCGAAGGCTCCTTGAACTCGGAGAAGGATGACTCTTCAACGACATCTCTATGCTATATTTTTTCCAACAGCCAAGGTTGAGTCATGGCACAATTCTCAAACAGTTGACTGTAGCATGTTACAAAGACATCGTGCTGATTCGGCAGAGGACTTTGAGATAACTATTAGAAATTGTGGTCTTTTATTAATAAGTAATTAAAACAATAAAACATACAAATGTGCAGAACGATAACGCCAGAGCGACTGAAGTAACACATGGAGTATTTGAAGTTAACAACCTGCACTCGAGAGCTGTCAACATCGTCGAACATTAACGTGAAACATGTTTCTACGGCTCCGTGAACTCGTCTACTGCGATGACAGGCGGCGACCGAGTTCCCTTTGAAGCGCTCTTAGCGTAGCATCTTAGTCACAAAGACCTTAAAACGGTATTTCCAACCTCTAACCAGTAGCGCCTTGTGAGATCACATTTTGGCTGTTTTACAGTAATATCGTCTGCTCTGTTGATTATGAACAGACTGAAACAACTGTAATAATGATGATGATAATGCACACAAATATTTCTCTAAAATAATATTTTGAATTCAGGTTGAGTAAAAAAAGGTGTATATAGATTGGTGGAAGTTGTTTTTAAGGGCACTGGGTGGTTAATTTTACCTGGACAGGTATATATTGAAATATAAATATACAAAAAACTAAACATTGCAAGAAGTTGAAATTTAGTATGATTATAATATAAGGACGTGTGCATTTAACGACTGTATAATATTTACATTAAGTTCATACAGTTCCTTGCACTCTGTGTATCCTGAAAAAAGTATTACATCCTATACTTCAGGTCTAGGTTCCTTGTACGAATTTAAAGCTATAGATCCCAATATTTTTCCTAAATAACATAAGACACAGTTTTATAATATAAACTAAATAAAAAGAATACAGAGTTTATACTATGCACATGAAAAATTATTTGGTTGTGGTGAAAAAAAGATAATATTTTTAAGGACTGAATTTTATTTTCCCTCCGTTTTATAAATCATATGAATATAAAAGTTAGATTACTGTGTTCAGGGAACATTAACAAATAATCACTAAATTTTTTATCAATATCTTTTATAGTTTTTGAGAAATATGCACATAAAGTATGAAAAATCAGGGTTTGGGGAAATCGCGATCAAAGATTAAGCACTTTCTTTTTAAAGTATACTCTCAAAACATGCCTGCTCCATATTGCTGCTCAGTTAGGTTTTCCTCATCTTTTCTTTTGCTTTATTACTTCTAGCTCTACTTTCAAGCATCTGAACTGTTATTTTTGCCTCTGAGAGTCAACGCACAACTTTTTTTAGACATACTGCCCTCATATTTTCAACAACCTTTATACCCATTTTTGTCATTACTTTATGCTCACCATTGCACCCATCATTATAACAAATAGCACTATCATATACACTAATTTTTAAAGTTGTTGGCCCAACATGTACAGTGTTTGGAATTCTTTCCCATATTATATGATGGGTTTTGGGTGCAAAAACAGGGCTAAAGAAGCCGGAAGTTGAACGTAGAGAAATAAACGAGTGAACCGGAGGGAAGCAGAATGACCAACACGTAAACCAAACTTTACCACATGTTTCTAAGTCGGTTAGTTCAGAAATTTCAAGCTTTGGAAGTATGCTGAGCGAAATATGTATGCAGAAGATCAGAAAGCGGGCGTGTCATTGCGCCGCCACCTTTAAATTTATGGGTTAAACAGCTCTAATACCAGCTGACACCCTATATTTTATATATCATTTAAAAGCTGCAGAATTATATAATTTTTAACACTAAAAACAAAAAATCGATCTTTTGAAGCCCATCGACCTCCCAGTGCCCTTAAAGACAATAAATATTTAAAATGGAGATGCACACCAACGGAAATAGCGTGTACTTGTAATGTGTGTTGGTAAGAAACAGCTGACGTGAGAAAACCTGTCCGGCCGTGTTCCTAGGGCATTAACGAACAATGGTTGAGAATAAAGGCACAGGTAAAAAAAAAACATGTTACAAGTCACGTAAGCCATTCCATTCTTTACTACTTTATACACACTTCCGTGTTTTTAATTTAGAGCAAGTATTAAATCCACTTAAAAATGATATACTCTGTGAAAATACACTTTCGAGGCCTCGGAATAAGACTAGCGTTTTATAAAATGATGCATAGCTAAAAAACGAAACCAAAATACCATCGTAGCACTCAAATTCTTGGTCTTTCAAGGCTGGTACATGAATCTCAACGGAACTACCCCTTATACGAAGCATTTTTCGACAATTTTTTATTTTCTCAAAAGGTATTTTAATGACAAATATATCTTGAATTTTCTGGAATAACTTAGAAGACCAAGTATATCATATATACTGGATAAAGGTAAATTATTTGGATCAGTATTATTTTGAAGTGGTAAACTCCACTTTGTTAGACTTTCTGGATGACCTGTCCTTTTAACAGATATAGTGATTTGACAAGACGATCTACTTAGTATGTTCTTATGGTGGGAGAACATTTGAATCGCATCAATGGATTGGACGCGGTGAAACGCCCGCTTTTACTACATACGGCACCGCAGGCGGTGTCACTGATGATACATGAGATGAAGATGGAGCACCGGTGGAATGAGATGACGAGGGAAACCGGAGGTCCCGGAGAAAACTCTCCCCAGCGCCGTGTTGTTCACCACAAATCTCACTTTGCGGTCGCCTGGGATCGAACCCGGGCCGCCTATTGGACGCGGTGGTCCCATACCTTGGACTGCACCTTGGACTTATGACGTACAGTACTGTCACGTCACTAAGTCCACGCGGTCGTTTCATTGATGTGATCCAGTTGGATTTTCACATCATTTTTGTCTTTGTAACTTCCCCTCATACTGAAATTCGTGTGTGCAGTTTCTTCTTCCGAGATTCACTCTCTAGCACAAGACGTCTCTAATCTCTTGCAGTAACAGCATTGACTGCGCATTACAAGTGGTCACAAACTCGCTGAGAGTTCTTCTGGTGTCCCATTCTATATTGCCCATGATAGATTAGTTATATTGTATCACAGTTATGGTTATTTTGCGTACATCAAACTATGTAATACACAGGACCATTTCTAAAGGAATCCAATCTAAGGATTTTTACATCCAAGGGATTTATCTTCTTCTATCACGCTTGAACCCGCAACCTCGAGAACCAGAAGCTAGCATATTATCTCTAGATCACGAACCAGCAGCAGCAGCAGACCAGCAGAAGAGACGAGTCGTCCAGGTTTACCTGGACGGAGTGTATGCTGCCCAGCACCTAGCCGCTTCTAGCGTCTTTATCTGGGCAGTATAGAAGAGTCATTAGTGTCGCAGGCGATTGTTTTGGGCAGTGGACATATCTAGCCTTGGAGTGCGCCGTCGCCCCGTGGAGGGGGGATGCGCCAATGCTGGCTGCGCTCTTCCGCCTGCCTGGGAGGCATCTGAGCACAGTCCGGCATGCAGGGACTTATAGAATGTTCTTGAGGTGGGGAGAGGGGATATACAGTGCGATGCATACAAACGTGAACCATTTCAATAGGCCATAACGTTTGAACCAATAATAGGACACATGTACAACTTTGGGAGAATATAATACACAATTGGGAGATTACATTACACTATTTACATCTCAGAGATAATGTTGGAAGTGTCCTCCACCAGTATCTATACATGTTTGTACTCGTCTCGTCTGAAGTTTTGCGGAGAGTGTTCTCGCCAATATTACTTATTTTGGTTCGAATGGATTCTTTGAGAACATCAATTTCCGTGGCCTATTCTTGTACACTCTATTTTTAGATACCCCCACAAGAAAAATTCCGGTGAGTTTAGGTCAGGAGATCTGGGGGGCCCCAGAGCGTTTGAGATTATTCGATTATCAAAGAAACTGGTTACAAGTTTAATGGTGTCATTAGATGTATGGCACTTGCTCCATCCTGCTGGAAATAACCTTCTCCCAATTCGATATCATCTCCGTAAAACTTCAGAGAATATGCTGAAACGAGTACAAACATGTATAGATGCTGGTGGAGGGCACTTCCAACATTTTCTCTGAGATGTAAATAGTGTAATGTAATCTTCAAATTGTGTATTGTCCCAAAGTTGTACGTGTGTCCTATTATTGGTTCAAAAGTTATGGCCTATTGAAATGGTTCAGGTTTATATGGATCACGCTATATTTATGTCTTGATATTGCTTCTAGTGTCTGTACTGAGCGAGGACGCTACCTCGTCTATTTATCGCTGCAACTGTTGCCGTCAAGTCTCCAATAAGCTTGGGTTATAGTGCTGTTTCACAAATCAATCAAATTAGTTGTCATATTTCACCAGCTATCTTGCCACCGTGAATGCCACATAGAGCAACGTATTGCATGCTTGATTGACTTCACTTTGAACTTCCCCGTTGCCTCTCAAATAGTCATGACAAATATTCGACATGATTTAACACATTTTTACATTCCTGACGTAACGTCACGTTTGGCAACTGGCTTTTGGTCCACACAGTTATTTAGCCACACGTTCGGAAAGTGCAGTGCTGGAATTTTAATGCTATGATGAAAGTTATTGGATAAAGCCTACAAGTTCTGACTGGATACCGGTTTTTCCATGCCTTCGCCCACATCAAATTTTCTCTCCTCCGTTTACTACATAAGGAGAACTTTGGGAGATGAGTCAACAGCCCATGTTTTATATAAAATACACTCTTCAATTTCTATTTCTGTACACGAAGTCATATCAAATCTTCATGTAGAGGAAATTCTCTACAGCTTTCACAAGCTTTTGATTGAATTTCGTCATCTTCATTGCTTTAACTTCAAATTGGAAAATAGTAACACATAGGGTAACCCAAGGTTCATCCTTTACTATTTATGATCTATATAAACAAACCCTCACTTTACTTTGCAAGTACAGTTCTGTTCGCTGATGACACTAATGTCATGGTGACTAGTAAAAATTTAAAGGAATGTATAATTAAATTGAATTATGTATTTGAACTGTATGCCATATTGGTTTAAATTAAAGAAATTATCTGTGAATCTAGACAAAACAAAGGTAGTTAAATTTATAACTCATATATTCCGATACAAATTGGCATTAATGATATTTTATTACAAGAAGTTCCTGGTTCTTCAAGTAGACAGAAATGGAAAGCTTACAAAAAGTATATCTTACTTAAACTCAGCTCAGCCAAGCACTGGTTAATGTAATTTCTATAGATACACTTACATTAATGCACTAGCTCTATCATGCAATATTATTTTGGGACAACCCACTAGAAAGTAAACAAACATTTATTATACAAAAGAAGGTTATAAGAACCATTTCTAACAACATAGCAGACACTCCTGCAAAGATTGAAGATATTAACTCTTCCTTTCATGTACGAGGGCTGTTCAATAAAGAATAATCATAATTTTTTACGGTCATAATTTTTTGAACTAACATTCAATCATATTATATTCTGTTAGCTTAATGTGAAACAAACACGCCGTAGTACTTTCATTGTTGGTACTCCTGGCTCCCGCCTGTGAGAACCAGGTAAGCCCACACATGTTTAGTATCGCCTACCGCTGCAATGGAGGTAACACGCGAGGAACAATATGCGGTTTTGAAATTCTGCTTTCGCCTCAACAAATCTTCAGTTGAGGCCTATACAATGTTACAGGAGACCTATGGAGAGTCTGTTCTTCCCTACAGCACAGCTCGAAGGTGATCTAAAATGTTTAAAGACAGGAGACAATCTATTTCAAACGAAGGTGGACCCGGAGCTCCAGTTACTGCTCTTACGGAAGAAAACATCAACACTGCTGCTGCCATTTGAGAGAGGATCGACGAATTACCTTAAGATCACTTTCTGAAATACTGAACATTTCATTGGGTGCCACCAACAAATTGGTGACAGAAACATTACACATGAGACGTGTTTGTGCGCGACGGGTTCCAAGACTGTTGATTCCCGAACAAAAGGGCATTCGCATGCAGGTCTACATGCAGTTAAAGTTGATGTTAGAGGAAGATCCGGAGTTTCTTTCAAACGTAATCACTGCTGATGAAACTTGGCTACATCATTTTGATCCTGGGAGCAAACAGCAAAGCTCAGTGTGGAAGTCTCCTTCATCACCAACCTCCCCAAAAAGCAAAAGTGGTTGCTTCTGCTGTGAAAGTTGTGGTTATCTCATTCTTTGATATTCATGGAATGGTTTATCAGCAAGTTGTACCTGCACACACATCAGTGACTGGACAATACTACAGGGATGTCCAGAAAACATTGGAAGTCCATATCAGGCGCAAAAGACCACATTTCCGTGAAGCAGGCTGGATGCTGCAGCACGATAATGCGCGGCCGCATATTGCCAATGTTGTTGCTGAATATCTTGCAAAAATCAACGTGAAGTACATCCCTCACCCTCCCTATAGTACGGATTTAGCCCAATGTGACTTTTTTCTATTCCCTAACTTGAAGAAACGCCTTCGTGGGAGACATTATCCATCATCAGAAGCAGTGGTGAAGGCGGCGGAGGCGATTTTGAAGGATGTCTCAAAAAATGTTTTCCAGCATGTCTTTGAAGACTGGCAGAAACGCTGGGACAAGTGCATCGCATTCAGGGAGACTATTTTGAGAAGAACCATCTAAATTATGACTAAAGGTACGTTGTCAAAAAAAATTGTGATCATTCTTTATTGAACAGCCCTCGATTGGAAAGCGTTTCTGGACGACGGTGGGTGAATACCGGGGAATT
This sequence comes from Mantis religiosa, assembly GCA_030765055.1. NCBI lineage: Eukaryota > Metazoa > Arthropoda > Insecta > Mantodea > Mantidae > Mantis > Mantis religiosa. The sequence goes on from JAUKNK010000964.1 coordinate 128,753, forward strand.
GCCTGGGAGTTTCCAACTTCTAGTATATGGAATTTGCCCTCTGTACTATCGTGGCTCCTTGGGACGGGCGCCCTGTGTCTCCTCTCGCCTCATCCTTCCTCCCAGAAATGTACCATTTGGTGGCATAGACCAAGTTTGGAACTCCGTTTCGAATCCACTCCGTATCGTGATCTAACGCAATCCTTTTTATTAACTGATCGGTTAAACAGCGGATATTTTCCATAAAATGCCATGACTTAATTTGCCTGGTTCCGCAGCTATGCCTGCTATACGAATTACGTGTGTTTTACGAAGGTCAGCATCAGGAGAATTGTAGGGTTCCAGCATATGTTTGGTAACTTTTAAATTGGTCCAGATGTCAGGTAAGTGTAGTAAATTACACGTCATTTGCTTCCTACAGCATCTTGAAGGAAGCAGGCTTGCCCAAATATCTCTTACAGTTTCCTTTAGCAGAAGCAAGCCATACCTGGAAGTGATGATTTGTTTCGACACGGAAAATACCTGTTTTAGCCTAGTACGAAATACTTCAACTTTTTTTTACTTGTAAAAACAAAAGAAAACCATCACACGTATATAATTCTCTGGCCATTCTTCTACAGACCTTTCTTATATCTCTTCTTGTTATTCGATATAAATTTACATTATCACATTCCGTTCTGGGTATTTGAAGAATGCAGCATCAAAATCGATGCTCAGTTTTTAAAAAGTGATATCGCTATGTGAAGACTGTAAAATTACAGGCTCTTTGCACGTTCACGAGGAAAAAACCGAGCTACGACTTTGTGAAAGAAATATTATTTGAAAGTTTAAACTAATAAAAATAAATATTTCGGAGACGATAAAGCAGTTTTACTGGATACTTCGATACTGTCATTTCTACCTCTACAGAGTGATTTATATAGAAGTGACACATTTCTTTCTTTAATTATTCCGTTGGAAATTCATTCGATGACCCAATTTTAGCACTTGTCACTAGATGCGCAGATGTTTGTTTTATTCCTAATTGCTAGTGTTGGCAGCTGTTTTCGACATTTTGTTGTAGTCAAAATTCAGTACACATTAAATTAACGACTCTTCCTTGTGAAGCAATACTGGATTATGAATTCAATTACAGTTACTCAAAGGACGTATCAGAGAGAATTTGGTGTTCGCAATCCTCTCAACAGAAACATTATACTGGGACTGGTGAACAAATTGGAAACAACTGAATCTCTGGTGAGTGTAAAAGGCTGTTGTTGACGTAAGAGCAGACTGGAGCAGTCATTAAGACGTTTGTTACAGGAGACAGGGTACACCTACTCAATGTGTCAGAGATGTGCAAAAAGTGCAGACACAAAGCCATATAGGGTTACGTTTGTTCATCACCTACAGGGACCAGATAAGGATAAAAGATTGAATTATCGTCCTTGGTTTGAGAGGTTCATTGTACAAAATCCTCCCATACTGTCCATCACGTGGTTCACAGATGAAGCATGGTTCCATTTATCCGGTTATGTGAACTCACAGAACTCACGCCATTGGACCATCGAAAATCCACATGTCATCTATGAAGCAACTATGTACCCGGGTAAAATCGGAGTATGGTGCGCAGTATCCGTACAGAGAATAGTGGGAGCAACTTTTTTTAACCACACTGTTGATACCGAAATTAAAGGATTGAAATAAGTAAAGAATAATGATGGATTTCAAAGGACTGTTGGTTCTTTGTTACAACATGTGCAGGGGCAGTTGAGTCGAATAGCAGTTTGGGTGAATAGTTGTTTTAACAAAAGAAACGTAAGAAACATTGCCCTTAGCAGAGTTTTAAACGGTAGCACTTGACTTTGTTTGAATAGGGTATTCTTCGGACCCTTCATAATCAATGGACAAAGATAGTCACAAAGGGAATCTTTGTGTGAAAAGAGGGCTTCGAGAAAGTGAAAGTCACACACACCCACGCGCAGCTGTGGAAATTCATTCAGTTGGTGGCTTGGAGCCGATTAGAACAGTCCTCTTCTTCTGTCTTGGGCAAGGCAGAGCAGAAGCGATGAGAGAAGATATTTGTTGGTTCATATGGACGTGAAGAACGAATTAAGTTTAATCGAGTAATAAGCATTTCACATACAGTAACTCTAAACAGTGATATATTGGTAATCCTTGGTCGGCAACTTCGGGCTTAATGTAATGATAAAAAGAAGTAGTCATTAAACCAGTTTGAAACGGGCATTCCAGTTTCATTAAAACCATCCTTCTCACACATATCCACGCATACCCTGAGAGAAACATCTTTTTTTTTTTTTAACCCTGAGCTAAACACTATTTGCTGGAAACTGTCCCGCCAACCCATTATTTACTGCTTCAAACTGTCGCCCCAACGTGGAACTCTTTGCTCGCCAACTTATTTGCTTCACTGTGAACACTACACAGGACTGAGTGATTTTGATGAAGTTTGTTGAGCAAATGGACGATGTAGAGCTGAGTCAAGATGACGCTCCATGCCATGCATCAGAGACATCCATGGAACTAATTGCAAGTTTCTTTAAAGACCGGATAATTTCCATTTCTGGTTTCTGTATTCTCTGGTCCAGCTGTCATGTATCATTGCTAGTGTGTTGTAGAAATCCAGGTCTTTCTCCTTCTTCTTTCGGTCCATGATGTTGATCAGTTCCTCGTCCAGTATACAAACGCAAAGAAAGTTCCTAAGAGGAATGTGCCATCCTTACACAGTGCGACAAGGACAGTGAATGTGTATGACAGAGAACGCATGCTACACAAGGAGTAGAACCGTGCATGCGCTTTACTTACTCAGTATGCAAAGATCGTTAAGGCTATTCACAAAAGTAGAAGGCATCAGAATGTTTTTGAATGGTCAGTAACTGAACTGACCTTAGTGTCATAAATATGTCGGGGCAGGATATTGGAACCTTCTCCAAGCCCCCTGCGTTTCATTGTCCAGGAACTTTCTTTGTTGTGGTCCTGTTGCTTCAAACATAAAATATTGAAGTGAATTATCCTTTTGGAATACGATACTTAGTATCGTGTCTCCGCGGTACGTGTAAGGTTCAAATTACGGAGGTCCTGCGAACTGACCCACTCTGATGTTTTTGTGGTTTCCTGGTCGGTAGGTGTATACCGTTGTAGTTTCTCCTCTACCCCGACTTTCTATGTATATTTCCAGTTGGTTTGATTGGCTCAGTTGTTTAGGCGCTGGCCTACCGATTCCAAGGTCGCGGGTTCAAAAACCGACCCAGATCATTTTGTTTAAAAGTAAGAACTTCGAACCAGATCTCTCAACTGCAGATACACAATTCCCACGCCGATACAGAGGATCGCACTTGGACGTGATCAGAACTGTCGCGGAAATGGTCGTGGTAGTTTATCTCGACACGTCCTTGACGAAGGAAAATCCTCAGGCAATGTCCTCGCGCTTCACATGTCATTATGGAATTACTGTTAACCTTCCTCCGACTCACTCACTCCCTCCTTTGTAATAACAATGCTGTACTCACGTAAGAAGCAGTCTGAGGCCGTCTGCAATTGCACGCTCTGGGAATTTATGTTCATTGCATGTTGCTCTCGTACTGTAATAATTGTGTGCAGTACACTTAATTAGCCCGCCTCTGTGGCGTGTCTGCCTCACATTTAAGTCGAATCTCGGTCATGGTGAGTTATGTGAATAAGGTTTTTTTCCGGGGGTTTCCCTTATCCTGGAAGATGAATGTATGGTAACTCTAAGCTCTATGTACCCTGTACTCATTTGAACATCATTTCATTCATCGTCCGATATGACTTAACGTTGGAGGTTTTCTCTTATCCTGAAAGATGAATGTCTGGTAATTCTAAGCTCTATATACCCTGTACTCATTTGAACATCATTTCATTCATCGTCCGATATGACTTAACGTTGGAGGTTTTCTCTTATCCTGAAAGATGAATGTCTGCTAACTCTAAGCTCTATGTACCCTGTACTCATTTGAACATCATTTCATTCATCGTCCGATATGACTTAACGCTGGAGGTTTTCTCTTATCCTGAAAGATGAATGTCTGGTAATTCTAAGCTCTATATACCCTGTACTCATTTGAACATCATTTCATTCATCGTCCGATATGACTTAACGTTGGAGGTTTTCTCTTATCCTGAAAGATGAATGTCTGCTAACTCTAAGCTCTATGTACCCTGTACTCATTTGAACATCATTTCATTCATCGTCCGATATGACTTAACGTTGGAGGTTTTCTCTTATCCTGAAAGATGAATGTCTGGTAACTCTAAGTTCTATGTACCCTGTACTCATTTGAACATCATTTCATTCATCGTCCGATATGACTTAACGTTGGAGGTTTTCTCTTATCCTGAAAGATGAATGTCTGGTAATTCTAAGCTCTATATACCCTGTACTCATTTGAACATCATTTCATTCATCGTCCGATATGACTTAACGCTGGAGGTTTTCTCTTATCCTGAAAGATGAATGTCTGGTAACTCTAAACTCTATGTACCCTGTACTCATTTGAACATCATTTCATTCATCGTCCGATATGACTTAACGCTGGAGGTTTTCTCTTTTCCTGAAAGATGAATGTCTGGTAACTCTAAGCTCTATGTACCCTGTACTCATTTGAACATCATTTCATTCATCGTCCGATATGACTTAACGCTGGAGGTTTTCTCTTATCCTGAAAGATGAATGTCTGGTAACTCTAAACTCTAAGTACCCTGTACTCATTTGAACATCATTTCATTCATCGTCCGATATGACTTAACGTTGGAGGTTTTCTCTTTTCCTGAAAGATGAATGTCTGGTAACTCTAAGCTCTATGTACCCTGTACTCATTTGAACATCATTTCATTCATCGTCCGATATGACTTAACGCTGGAGGTTTTCTCTTTTCCTGAAAGATAAATGTCTGGTAACTCTAAGTTCTATGTACCATGTACTCATTTGACCATCATTTCATTCGTCATCCTGTATGACTTAACGTTGGAGGTTTTCTCTTATCCTGAAAGATGAATGTCTGGTAACTCTAAGCTCTATGTAACCTGTACTCATTTGAACATCATTTCATTCATCGTCCGATATGACTTAACGCTGGAGGTTTTCTCTTTTCCTGAAAGATGAATGTCTGGTAACTCTAAGTTCTATGTACCATGTACTCATTTGACCATCATTTCATTCGTCATCCTGTATGACTTAACGTTGGAGGTTTTCTCTTATCCTGAAAGATGAATGCCTGGTTACTCTAAGCTCTATGTATTCTGGACGCATTTGGGCGATGCAAATGTAAAAAAAAAAAAAAAAAAAAATCAAATGAAGTGACAAAGAAGTCTATCTAAAAAAAAGTATTGTAAATTAGCAAGAAATTATTTTAAACTCCAGCTTAAGACTTAGTATTCTTACAATAGCATTTGTGCATACAGTGTTTTAATAGAGAGTGTTCTTGAAGAGGAGGTTAGCAATGCAAATACCACAAAGTATAAGCAGAGGGACAATTTCAAACGAAAGTGAAAACAGATCAAGATATGGCGCGGGAATGGCGAAGTTATGGTGTATATTACAAATGGAGGAGGATGAACAGCAAAGTAAAGTGGAGGTAAAGTTGCAAAGATATGTCAGTGTAGAGGAAACCAAAGAAAAAAGAAGAAATTGCCACCTCACGCCACGTGACGAACGACAAATGGTTTGGTTAACCGCAGTCATTGAGGTCGAAAGTTTATAGCTAGAGGCAAGAAGGGGGTATATGGGAAAAGAAGCGGAAATTATAAAGGGATAAGGAAAAAGTGAATCATCGCAGTATAGGACAATTATTAACAAATGCTTACGAAACATACGAAAGATATTGGAGTGGAGAGAAAGAGACAGTTTAAAAACATTAAATAATATAGAGAGACGGAAAGCATAAAGAGAGTACGGTAGAGAAAGATAAATGTGAATGTAAAACACAAAATGTAAAAAGATACAAACAATAGTAAACGAAAAAAGGACGGCAGTAAACCTTAGTGTATTACTGTAAGGCGATGTTTCTATAATAGAAAATAAACTGAAATAAGTTACAGAAGGCCGTGTATACGAGGGTGTTCAGAAAAGTTTCCAACCTTATAAATAAAAGCTAGTGAATTTCGTTATTCATCTGTTGACTGTTACACTCCAATGTTTCTACCATTTTGGACGCTCAGTTGTTATTTAACAGTCCTTTGAGTGAGTTGATGTGAGTGTTTTAATGAAAATGCACAAAATCGAGTATTTGTTTTTGAAAGGCAATACGTCTGCACAAATCTAAGATGAGTTTGATTCTGTGTATGGGGACTCTGCACCATCATTTACCACAGTGAAATTTTGGACAGCTGAATTTAAACGTGGTCGTTAGGGCTTAGGAGACGATGAAGGTGCAGGACGTCCAAGAACTGCAACTATCAAAGAAAACATCACCAAAGTTCCCCAAATGGTGCCAGACTACCGTCGAATTAAGGTGAGAGAGATAGCAGAGGCTATGAGCATTACAAAAGAACGTGTTTGTCATATATTAAATCAACATTTAGACATGAAAAAGCTTTTCGCGCGTTGGGTGCCGCGTTTGCTCACGTTAGACCATAAACGTGTTCGAATGAACATTTCCAATAGCAGTTTAGGCATCACAAATCCGAGTTTTGGCGCCGTTTAATTACTGTAGATGAAACCTGGATACGCCATTATACCCCCGAAACAAAAATACAGTCCAAATAGTGGACTCAAAGAGAGAACCGGCTCCAAAAAAGCAAAAACTGCTTTTTCGGCTGGGAGAGTGAAGGCGACTGTTTTTTGGGATAGTCATGAAGTTATTTTAATCGATTATCTTCTAAAAGGAAAAATCATTACAGGAGCATACTACGCATCTTTACTTGACAAGCTGAAAGCAGAACTTGCGGAAAAACGGCCACATTTGAGGAAAAGAAAATCCTGTTTCGCCAAGACAACGCACCGTCTCACACCGCAGCGGTTGCAATGGTGAAAATCCACGAATTACGGTCTGAACTGCTTGACTCACTAGATGTAGCCCCAAGCGACTTGTTTTTGTTCCCTCATATGAAAATTGCGCTCGGAGGACAGAGATTTTCATTCAAATGAAGAGGAAGTCACCTTCGTGAATAATTATTTGCAGAGAAAAACGCCGAGTACTATTTGGACGGGTTACAGAGATGGGAACATCGCTGGGAGAAGTGTGTAGAGTTACAAGGAGACTATGTTGAAAAACGCCAAGTACTATTTGGACGGATTACAGAGATGGGAGCATCGCTGGGAGAAGTGTGTAGAGTTACAAGGAGAATATGCTGAAAAATAAAAAAATTCTAAAACAAATGTCTTTTATCTATATTAGGTCGGAAAATTTTCAGACTACCTTCGTATATGCGAGGTCTGTTGAATAAAGAATGATCATAATTTTTGTACGGTTCTAATTTTTCGCTCTAAAATTCAATCATATTATATTCTGTTAGTTTAATGTGAAACAAACACGCCGTAGTAATTTCATTGTTGGTACTAGTGGTTCCCGCCTGTGAGTACCAGACAAGTTCAGACATGTTCAGTATCGCCTACTGCTGCAAAGGGGGTAACACGCAGTTAAAGTTGATGTTAGAGTAAGATCCGGAGTTTCTTTCAAACGTAATCATTGCTGATGAAACTTGGCTACATCATTTTGATCCTGAAAGTAAACAGCAAAGCTCAGTGTGGAAATCTCCTTCATCACCAACCCTCAAAAAAGCAAAATCGGTTGCTTCTGCTGGGAAAGTTATAATCATCTCATTCTTTGATATTCATGGAATGGTTTATCAGCAAATTGTACCGGCACACACATCAGTAACTGGACAATACTGCAGAAGTTGCAGAAGAACGGCCACATTTGCAGAAAAAGGAAATCCTGTTTCTCCAAGACAACGCAGCGTCTCACACATCAGCGGTTGCTGAGGTTAAAATAACTACTAAAATGTAAATTTAAAAGTTCACGGAAGAAGTGTCGGTGGCGCTGCATGTCAGGATGATATGCTCTTGATAAACACTTCCTCCTCTAGTTTGACGGTTCCGGTCTCCTGGCCGACCTAGTACGCCGTTTCCGGACCGCGACTGGTGGGATGCAGGTTGAGCTGGCCTACCGGGGAGTTTCCAACTGTTAAACAGTAGGGACTCTGCCCTCTGCACCGTCGTGGCTCCTTGGATCGACCACCCCTGTCGCCTTTCGCCTCATCGTTCCTCCCAGGGATGCCGCACTTGGGACATAGGTACAATAGATCAAGACCGGTCGCAGTGCCGTGTCCCTTCCATGATGCACTGTAATTCAATCCAATCATGAAATTTCTAGGAATACCCTCAAAAGTTCTTTTCATTTTGGATAAGTTTTGTACAACTGGTAAACCTTGTGACATGACAAAACAGTTCCTCATAGAATGCCTGTACTTCATAAGGGTTTCTTACTTGTTTAATGTTCGAATATTTATAATAGGTTTCAGGTGGCAAGCACATATTCGTTTTTAATAAACGTCATGCAAATAGCAATTCACAGCTAAATGTGTAATTAAATATTTTTCAGACTTTTATTTCAATTAACATAAAGTAGGTAGAAGGATAAGTTGTAGAATTATTTTAAAGATGATATGTGAAAATAAATGATATACATGATCTGAACATTACGGGAAAGTGGTTTTAAAGTAGACGTTTGGTATTTTCATCTAGAGCTAATGCTTTTGAGAAATGATAGTTACTTTGCAAGAATATGTAAGAAGTACAAACACATTAAAAGGATGTGGAAGTATTGCAATGGTCTCAACGTTTCGGAATGTGATGTGGGAATATTGTTCATCAGAAAGGGAAATTTGTATGCTTCACTTTCAACGAACTGCACCTGTTAGCCATGGTCAGCCACTCGATGACTCATGATCGCTTACCTCAAGAGGAACAGTCGACGGTGAGGATTAATTCACTTAATGTAGCTTTTGTTTCTCTGCCACGTGCGAAGTAGAGTAGAGGGAAGCTCTTGACTTATAAGAAATAACTATAAATAGAAAAGAGTCCTTTTGCGTGTGAACAACAGAACGTAAGCCCACCTAACAGAGTGGGATGCATCAGGCTGTTTCATATTAGTTCTTTGAGTCAATATTCTCTCTTATTTTAATGAATATTATTCTTTGGAGCTTCCCTCACTTTGAAAGTCACGCCGCACCCCTGGACCTACGTGTGACTGTACAATAGAAAGAGTACTAAAGAGTAGCCTTAGTTCTTTGAGTCATTATTCTCCATTATTTTAATGAAAATTATTATTTGTAACTTCACTCGCTTTGAAAGTCACGCCTCGCTTCTGGACCTACGTGTGACTGTACAATAGAAAGAGTTCTAAAGAGTAGCCTTAATTCTTTGAGTCATTATTCTCTCTTATCTTAATGAAAATTATTATTTGGAGCTTCCCTCGCTTTGAAAGTCACGCCTCGCTACTGGACCTACGTGTGACTGTACAATCGAAAGAGCACTAAAGAGTAGCCTTAATTCTTTGAGTCATTATTCTCTCTTATCTTAATGAAAATTATTATTTTTAACTTCCCTCGCTTTGAAAGTCGCGCCTCGCTACTGGACCTACGTGTGACTGTACAATAGAAAGAGTTCTAAAGAGTAGCCTTAATTCTTTGAGTCATTATTCTCTCTTACCTTAATGAAAATTATTATTTGGAGCTTCCCTCGCTTTGAAAGTCACGCCGCACCACTGGACCTACGTGTGACTGTACAATAGAAAGAGTACTAAAGAGTAGCCTTAGTTCTTTGAGTCATTATTCTCCATTATTTTAATGAAAATTATTATTTGTAACTTCCCTCGCTTTGAAAGTCACGCCTCGCTTCTGGACCTAGGTGTGACTGTACAATAGAAAGAGTTCTAAAGAGTAGCCTTAATTCTTTGAGTCATTATTCTCTCTTATCTTAATAAAAATTATTATTTGGAGCTTCCCTCGCTTTGAAAGTCACGCCTCGCTACTGACTTACGTGTGACTGTACAATCGAAAGAGCACTAAAGAGTAGCCTTAGTTCTTTGAGTCATTATTCTCTCTTATTTTAATGACAATTATTATTTGGAGCTTCCCTCACTTTGAAAGTCACACCTCACTACTGGGCCTACGTGTGACTGTACAATAGAAAGAGTACTGAAGAGTAGCCTTACTTCTTTGAGTCATTATTCTCTCTTATCTTAATGAAAATTATTATTTGGAGCTTCCCTCGCTTTGAAAGTCACGCCTCGCTACTGGACCTACGTGTGACTGTACAATCGAAAGAGCACTAAAGAGTAGCCTTAGTTCTTTGAGTCATTATTCTCTCTTATTTTAATGAATATTATTATTTGGAGCTTCCCTCGCTTTGAAAGTCAGGCCTCGCTACTGACTTACGTGTGACTGTACAATCGAAAGAGCACTAAAGAGTAGCCTTAGTTCTTTGAGTCATTATTCTCTCTTATCTTAATGAAAATTATTATTTGGAGCTTCCCTCGCTTTGAAAGTCACGCCTCGCTACTGACTTACGTGTGACTGTACAATCGAAAGAGCACTAAAGAGTAGCCTTAGTTCTTTGAGTCATTATTCTCTCTTATCTTAATGAAAATTATTATTTGGAGCTTCCCTCGCTTTGAAAGTCATGCCTCGCTACTGGACTTACGTGTGGCTGTACAATCGAAAGAGCACTAAAGAGTAGCCTTAGTTCTTTGAGTCATTATTCTCTCTTATTTTAATGAAAATTATTATTTGGAGCTTCCCTCGCTTTGAAAGTCACGCCTCGCTACTGACTTACGTGTGATTGTACAATCGAAAGAGTACTAAGGAGTAGCCTTAGTTCTTTGAGTCATTATTCTCTCTTATTTTAATGAAAATTATTATCTGGAACTTCCCTCGCTTTGAAAGTCACACCTTGCTACTAGACCTACGTGTGACTGTGCAATAGAAAGAGTACTGAAGAGTAGCCTTAGTTCTTTGAGTCATTATTCTTTCTTATTTTAATGAAAATTATCATCTGGAACTTCCCTCGCTTTGAAAGTCACACCTTGCTACTAGACCTACGTGTGACTGTACAATAGAAAGAGAACTGAAGAGTAGCCTTAGTTCTTTGAGTCATTATTCTTTCTTATTTTAATGAAAATTATTATTTGGAACTTCCCTCGCTTTGAAAGTCACACCTCGCTACTGGACCTACGTGTGACTGTACAATAGAAAGAGTATTAAAGAGTAGCCTTAGTTCTTTGAGTCATTATTCTCTCTTATTTTAATGAAAATTATTATTTGGAGCTTCCCTCACTTTGAAAGTCACACCTCGCTACTGGACCTACATGTAGCTGTACAATAGAAAGAGTACTGAAGAGTAGCCTTAGTTCTTTGAGTCATTATTCTCTCTTATTTTAATGAAAATTATTATTTGGAACTTCCATCGCTTTGAAAGTCATGCCTCACTACTGGACCTACGTGTGACTGTACAATAGAAAGAGTACTGAAGAGTAGCCTTAGTTCTTTGAGTCATTATTCTCTCTTATTTTAATGACAAATATTATTTGAGCTTCCCTCCCTTTGAAAGTCACGCCTCGCTACTGGATCTACGTGTGACTGTACAACAGAAAGAGTACTAAGGAGTAGCCTTAGTTCTTTGAGTCATTATTCTCTCTTATTTTAATAAAAATTATTTGCTGCTTCCCTCACTTTGAAAGTCACACCTCGCTACTGTACCTACGTGTAACTGTACAATAGAAAGAGTACTGAAGAGTAGCCTTAGTTCTTTGAGTCATTATTCTCTCTTATTTTAATGACAATTATTATTTGAGCTTCCCTCGCTTTGAATGTCACGGCTTGCTACTTGACCTACATGTGACTGTACAATAGAAAGAGTACTGAAGAGTAGTCTTAGTTCTTTGAGTCATTATTCTCTCTTATTTTAATGAAACTTAACAGTAAGTAGGTTTCTGTAAGTATTGTTTCAGAAGAGTTAGTCATGAAAGTTATAATAATGCAACAAATCGCAGCTTCCTTTAATTAAATAGAGATCAAATGTCTCCCATAGACAAATTTTGCACACGTAACCTAAATTACGGCGTCATACAATTTGAAGCTCCCGCCATTGGTTTACCCTTATACCGTTATTAGCGCTAGTGTACTTCCCACGGTATCCATGTAACATATGATATATAAATATGGTATATTATGTTTGTTTTTGTCAAAACATATCGAAAGAGACAAGTTCGTTATCTGTACACTAGATATCGCGCTAAGGTATTAGTAGTGATTAATGCTGTATGAATCATTCGCTTTAGGAGAATATCCACGGCAGACCGCATTTAATATGAGCCTTTACCGGTTAATTTTGGTTTTTTCTGGAAAGCGTGTGTTACATGGCTTTCCAAGATTAGCGCGATAAGATAAAAACTTCTGGTTACGTCGCTGCACTGTCATCTTCATGAACATATGCTACACTAATTGTACTTCAACATAGCTGCAATAAGCAGTACGGAGTTTAAGTCCCGGAAACGGGACCGGTGTCCTGTCAGTAAAGAGAGGATTTGCTGCAGTTCTAGTCCACTTTGGGTTTGATGAAGGCATAACACAGATTTCCCAGGTTATACTTCCTCACTGCGATGACTAATATGTAAGTTATAAAATTTACAAAAACGACAAGAAAAGTAACACGTATCAACCAATCTTTCTGTAAAGTCCATATTGTTCCATTTTCAACTTTAGTAATCACGATTCCGTTTTTTCCTGAATCCTGAGGAACTATTATTTCTTTCTTTGCAATAAATATGGGGTACATTAGAGTTACCAGACATTCATCTTTCAGGATAAGAGAAAACCTCCAACGTTAAGTCATATCGGACGATGAATGAAATGATGTTCAAATAAGTACAGGGTACATAGAGCTTAGAGTTACCAGACATTCATCTTTCAGGATAAGAGAAAACCTCCAACGTTAAGTCATATCGGACGATGAATGAAATGATGTTCAAATGAGTACAGGGTACATAGAGCTTAGAGTTACCAGACATTCATCTTTCAGGATAAGAGAAAACCTGCAACGTTAAGTCATATCGGACGATGAATGAAATGATGTTCAAATGAGTACAGGGTACATAGAGCTTAGAGTTACCAGACATTCATCTTTCAGGATAAGAGAAAACCTCCAACGTTAAGTCGTATCGGACGATGAATGAAATGATGTTCAAAGGAGTACAGGGTACATAGGGCTTAGTTACCAGACATTCATCTTTCAGGATAAGAGAAAACCTCCAACGTTAAGTCATACCGGACGATGAATGAAATGATATTTAAACGAGTACAGGGTACATAGAGCTTAGAGTTACCAGACATTCATCCTTCAGGATAAGAGAAAACCTCCAACGTTAAGTCATACCGGACGATGAATGAAATAATGTTTCAACGAGTACAGGGTACATAGAGCTTAGAGTTACCAGACATTCATCCTTCAGGATAAGAGAAAACCTCCAACGTTAAGTCATACCGGACGATGAATGAAATGATGTTTAAACGAGTACAGGGTACATAGAGCTTAGAGTTACCAGACATTCATCCTTCAGGATAAGAGAAAACCTCCAACGTTAAGACATATCGGACGATGAATGAAATGATGTTCAAAGGAGTACAGGGTACATAGAGCTTAGTTACCAGACATTCATCCTTCAGGATAAGAGAAAACCTCCAACGTTAAAACATATCGGACGATGAAGGAAATGATGTTCAAAGGAGTACAGGGTACATAGAGCTTAGTTACCAGACATTCATCTTTCAGGATAAGAGAAAACCTCCAACGTTAAGTCATATCGGACGATGAATGAAATGATGTTTAAACGAGTACAGGGTACATAGAGCTTAGAGTTACCAGACATTCATCCTTCAGGATAAGAGAAAACCTCCAACGTTAAGACATATCGGACGATGAATGAAATGATGTTCAAAGGAGTACAGGGTACATAGAGCTTAGTTACCAGACATTCATCTTTCAGGATAAGAGAAAACCTCCAACGTTAAGTCGTATCGGACGATGAATGAAACGATGTTCAAAGGAGTACAGGGTACATAGAGCTTAGTTACCAGATATTTATCT
>JAUKNK010000965.1:0-20509 GCA_030765055.1 Mantis religiosa
CATCCACTCAGCACTGTTAGACGATGGGTTCATCGCTGTAACAAAGCTGAAGGGCGAACTCCATTGGCAGATGAAAAGCGAACGGCAGGCCGGTGACTGCAGTGACTCCATGCAGTGACTCCAGAGAGTCGATGACATTAGTGGTGATCGCCGGATAACAAGTGAGTTGTGTCGCTTTACCTCCTTCAGTAAAGGCAGTGTGATGACGATTATTCAACAACTGGGTTACTCAAAAGTTTGTTCACGTTGGGTACCAAGAATGTTAACCGCCCAAAAACAAAGAAATGAGGAAAATAATAGCCCCCGAACACTTGCAGCGCTTCATTTTGGAGGGAGAAGAGTTTCTGGACAAAATTGTTACTGGAGATGAAAAGTGGGTTCATTTTTTGAACCTGAATCTAAAAGGCAGTCAACGGAATGGCATCACACAACGTCACCGAAGAAAAAAAAAAATTCAAAACTCAGCGGTTGGCAGGGAAAGTTACGGCGACAGTATTTTGGGACGCAGAGGGTGTACTTATGATTGATTTTTTGGAGCAGGGATGCACAATAAATTCTATCCAATATGTCAGAACTCTCAAAAAGCTGAAAGCACGTCTTCGCCAAGTTCACACAACAAAAACTATGGCGGATGTTCTTCTTTTGCAAGACAGTGCAAGACCACACACCAGCCGTTACACCACTGCAGAAATTGAGAAATTGGGATGTTAAGTCTTACCTCACCCCCCCCCCCCCCCATACAGCCCTGACCAGGCACCATTAGACTTCCTTCTGTTCGTGCTACTAAAGGAAGCTCATCGTGGGATTCATTTTGGAGATGAGGAGGCTGTGAAAACGTTCGTGCGTCAGTGGCTCAGGAAGCAAGACAGTGTGCTTTACCACACTGGAATACATGCCCTAGTTTAAAGGTGGACCAAAACTGCGGAAAAGGACGGGGATTATATTGAATAATGACAAATTAATCGTCAATGTTGTAGTTTTCAAGCTATGTAAATTGGATTTAATTTTCTTGGCAATTAAAAGAGAAAAGAATAGGAGGCATTACTTTTTTACCCACCTCATATATAATGTGTCTTTTACGTTCAATATTCAACTAGATATGCTACTGAACTGTACATTTCTTTGACATATACACTGTTCAAGGCCTTTGTGGCTACTAGGGAACTTATTGAACGCAAACCAATCAATCAACCAAACAGGCAGTCAATTGGGCAGTCAAGCAATCATTCAATCAATTAATCATTTAAGATTAATGATTTAAATAATCATAAAATGAAAAATGTAAAACTCATTGGATTGACAATTTGTGTCAATGTTTTCATAGCATAAAGGTTTTTGAAATTTTCAATTTTACAAATTTAAACAACTCTTAATGTCACCTAACCTACATTCTTGAACGTTTGCTGTTCTTACTGCACTGCTTTTTTTTTTCTTTAAATCGTTGGAGCCTGTTACCACGAGCAAATATTTCAGTGCTATTTGCACATGCTGAAACCTTGTTGTGTATTTTGAAAGAATAATTATTACCATTAGTAGAGAAATTCATAAAAACGGATTACATCATATATATGAGATGTGAACTGCGAAATTGAAAGTGGCAGAAAAGCAAAATAATGAAATAAGATTCCAAATATAATATTTGAAGTAATGTTTTTTAGACTGTAGGTATCATGGACCCCCTATGAAGCCTCTAAGAGTTCATCAAGATGCAAGAATGTTTGAAATGTACACCAAGTTTGTTTGAGGAGGGTAAGGTAGGGTTAGGGTGAGTAGTAAATTTAGCCACCGCCTCCACCACTACCACCACCAGACCGGAGTACATTAACGGTTGCAACAGCACATGTCGTCGAGGGTCGGGGAACTTTGTTTCCCTCAACACAAACATGATTCCCCCTTCGGTAAAAATAATCTGTAAATCACACGCAGACATCGCAACGGGGAGTTTTCTGTCATCACGGCAAAGGATGTTTATTGTCGCAAATAATTACAAGACAGGGGCTTCCCCTGCTACACGCATACTGGAATTTGTGGCAGTTAAAGGGAAAATTCTTCGCGTAACAGGCACTCAATGGTTCCACGATCCTGGTATGTTAGGGGACTGAAAATTACATTATCTGGAATTGACTATAATACAGCAAATCACCAGAGAAATGTGCAACAGTTATAACGCCGATGCAGCGATGTTGAGCAGGTTCGCTCTGTGTTGTTTAGTTGAGCGTTATGCCGAAGGAAGTGTATTGTTTCTGAAAAGCAATATATGTTTAAATATGACATATTGCAACTAATGGCCGTTTATTTATTGTTAAAACCTTTGTCTTTATCATACTGTTAGCCCGGCTTATTATTTTTCTATGAGTAATAAATTAGACTTTCTATATGACTTGCTAGGCCAGTCTTCAGTGTACTATTGCCTCATTAGCCGGTTTTCAGAGTTCCTGCTGGGCCTTCACAGCTACCGTAGCGTTCCTGGAGCACATGAAATCTCCACCGTACATCACTCCAGCAGACGTCGCCCACTCCTCGCGTCGGGAACACAGGCTTGTTTTGAGGAACCATTGAGATGTAAATTGCAATTAAAGGAACATACGCAAGTAATGGCTTTTAAATATCTAGGTGTAAAAATAAGTAGTGGTGGATTTTGACAGAGGAAGTTGGCAAGTTTAATAAGGCTGTTGCGGTCTCAAGATATCTTAATAGTTACATTTGGAAGAATAAATATCTGAGAAGAGAAGCAAAAATGAGGATCTATAGAACAGTTGTAAGACCAATAATGACTTTTCTACAGAAATAAGACCTGAAACTACAAAAGCAAAAGAAATGCTTAATGTAACTAAAATGAATATATTATGAAAAATACAAGGAAAAACCAGATGGGATAGGGTACTTTATGTAGCAATAAGGGACGTCTGTAAATTACAACCGGTAACAGAGTGGGTAGACAGGAGAAGGAAAGAATGGATTGACCATGTGGACAAAATGGGACCTGGCAGATTAGTGCGTAAATCAGAGATAAGTACTAGAAAGAAGACGTAGTCCAGGAAGACCAAAAATAAGATTGAAGGACTCTTTTTTTTGTGAAACAGCCTGTTAACCTAAATGAAAAGAAGAAGATATTGCAACCAATGGTAGGAATACTTCATGGCAGGTAAAGGTTAGAAATTACAGCGAACACCTCGTAGACTGTGATCTTCACATAGATTTATTAAGGAGGGGAGGGACGACCTGCAGTCTCCGAACCGGCCTCGTCACTGTTTTGGACCTACGGTAGGTGGGATGACGATTGTCCTGTACCGCCGGGAAGTTACTGTCTAGTTAAGTGTAGGGATTTCAATCTCTGTACTGTAGTGACTTCTTGGGGTCGGCTGTTCTCTGTTTCCTTTCACCTCATCCTCTCTCCCAGGGATGCGCCACTTGGGACATAGGTACCAAAGACCAGTCTGGTCGAGGTGCCAAATCCCCTGTGAACAATCCAATACAATCGCATCCTTGGAGGATACTGAACTTATTTAATATATAACTTATGTCAGTTGTTTCCCTATTTATTATTATTATTATTATTATTATTATTATTATTATTATTATTATTATTATTATTATTATTATTATTATTATTATTATTATTATTATTATTATTATTATTATTATTATTATTATTATTATTATTATTATTATTATTATTATTATTATTATTATTATTATTATTATTATTATTATTATTATTATTATTATTATTATTATTATTATTATTATTATTATTATTATTATTATTATTATTATTATTATTATTATTATTATTATTATTATTATTATTATTATTATTATTATTATTATTATTATTATTATTATTATTATTATTATTATTATTATTATTATTATTATTATTATTATTATTATTATTATTATTATTATTATTATTATTATTATTATTATTATTATTATTATTATTATTATTATTATTATTATTATTATTATTATTATTATTATTATTATTATTATTATTATTATTATGTTCACATTAACTGTTCAACGATAGGTTGTGCATTTTGACATCATCGAGTTCGTTTCTTGTTTCCCAATTTTATGCATATATTAATTACATTATTTATCATTTTTCCTAAAAGAAATGATCCTTTCTTGTTCAAGTGTAGACCATCCCTCCCCAAACAACTTTCATCTAGGAACTTATTTGTATCTACAAATACTGCTTTCAGTATTACACAAGCCCACCGTATTCCTTCATTCATATCTTTTAGGAAACCATAAGTGACATCCCTTCTTAAAGCTATTTACAACAATTTTCGCCTTAGGGTGGCACTTCCTTGCACTCCTAATTGCATTATAAACCTCAGCCATGACCTCATCTGAGGTCCTGGCTGGTTTTATGTCATTTGTTCCGGCATGAATCACTACTGTTTTAACCTCACTTTTCATGTCACTTTTGTCCATTAGGTTAGGCAGATATTTCGCTTTCATTCCCCTGAAAGCTTTCACTTTTACCACCCAGGAATAGAAGGAAATGAAATTGCAGATAAACTTGCGAAACGAGCAACAACAAATGATAGCTTAGAAAGCTGGAATAGAACCCCAAGGGAAAAAATACCAGAAGAAACACTCAAAAAATGGGAAACAGAATGGCAAAACACGTCAAAAAGATAAGAGACAAAACAATATTTTCTACAATAGCAAAACGATTAGAACGAAGAATCAACATATCAACAAACCTCACTATCATTTTAACAGGACATGGAAGGCTTAAAGCCTATTACAAGATATTCAACATAATTGATGATGCTACATGCACCTGCAACAGAGGAGACGAAACCACAGATCACATCCTGTATGACTGCATCAAACGGAAGGACCACAGGGAAAAACTAAGGATGCAAATAAACAAGAAAGGAGGGAAGTGGCCAGTACATAAACCAGAACTTTTGGAAGAAAATCTAAGGGACGTTAGTGAATATGTCAACACAATCAATCTAGAAAGTGCTGAATAACTAAATAAGTAAATTAATTATAAAAAACTACAGCGACTGTGTGAACACAATAATTTCTATACTTCAGTTAATATGAACAATCAATCTGGAAGCAAAGCAAACCAGAACATGTAATATTACAAATGTAATGGAACATGTGGATGAATATATATATATATATATATATATATATATATATATATATATATATATGTCCTGTGAAATCTACCTGCTGTAGTTAGATTACAGTGAGAGAAATGATTAGCTTAGTTGTGGGTATGAATAGAAGACCGGTGTTTTTGCTCTCATTTTCATGAATGAGCTTTGAAAATGTGATTGAAACTGTTACATATTATTTAATCACCTTAATAACAAAGGCATCTTACAGTATTAAACAAAGCGTAGAGTGAAATTTACGAAATAAAGTGACATAATCTTCTTAAGCGTATAAAATAAAAACACGGAAAAGAAACTCAAAACAAATAAGAATGAATGTGTTGAGCTAGTTTTTGCAATGATATTGTAGCATTGGAGGTCACTGCTGTAAAATTTAACTTGCATAAAAAGAATAAAAGTAAAGAAACATAAATCAGCAGAAATTAAATTTTAGACTTCGCGTGCAAACGTGACCTAGCTCTTAGGTTTTGGCAAGAAGTCAGAGGTGGACTTGCCTGACGGCGAATTGCACTACCTCGCGGTCAGGAGATGGTTTATGTCTGACAGGCACCAATGTGTGTATTTTCCTTTAGTTCAATAGGTTGTTCAATGCAGTGTTATAGGATGGGGTAATTCAGTATTAATACACAGTTAACCTTACGTCGGTGGCGCCTTAATTTCGACACGGTCGGTCGCGTGGTATCTAGTAGGCACCAGCTAACTTTTTAAATACTCTTATTGATTTTTGTGAAGGTATTTGATTGTTGTTTTTTTAAATTTTCATTCATTTGGTTATTTTTTATTTTCGTTTTTAATACTAATGGTAGATTAACATAAAGGACTATTAACAAAATAGGCAGATGTTAAAATATATCTAATATGAAAGAATAAAACAACTTTTTACATCAAAATAGAGCATATAAAATTTTTTGCTTGTTACTACAAATAATATTTATTTTCTCCTTTTTTCGCTCTGTATTCTTATTTTACACTGTCCCATTTTTCCAACTCCAAACTGCCAAAGTACTCATAACATAACATTCTGCAATGCTCCACACGAAAATACCTTTTGCACTTCTTATAGGTTATGTGAACTTGCTCTACGTCTAATTCTGGGTTCACGATTCTTTCCCAACTTTGTATTTCCATTCCTTCCTAACTAGAGTAAGGTTCCTGAAGTAATAGATTCACCTTCTTTGTCACCTTCTGCTCTCTCAGTTAGAAAATAATCTGTATCTGCATCAAGTCTTCTTTTCTTGTTCATCTAGTTGTCCTACATTAACACCGTCGTTCTATAGTAAACGGACAGCTAATTTCAAGTAATTTGAGTTGCTTTGACCATCAACCTAATGCATTCCAGACATTGGGTTCGGTCGCGTGGCCTCCAGTGGGTGCAAATGCAGAAATTCGCTGTACGTGTAACGCCAATGATACCGGCTTATCAAAAGACCAGCAATACATTGTCAGCCAAAAAGCTAATGAGAGGAGTGACGTTTACAAGTCAGAGACCTAAAAGCGGTGCGGGAAAAACACGCAGCTGGCGCTGTCTGGACGCACCGCGACCGACGGAGCGTTAATATTAGTACAAAAACATTAATTAAAATATACCTTCGAAAGGTAATCGATTTATCTTTCAGTACTCCTGTATTCTGGATTAACTGTACTCAAAATCCAGCAAATCTACAATAAGGTTTGTTAAATTACTTTTAAAAGGTCTAATGTGTTGCACTCACATGACCTTACTTATTCTGGTGCAAACTGTTCCTGCAAACGCTTATTCCTCTATCTACTTCATGATGGTCGTGCTAATTACTTGTAGGTGCTAAAGAAATATGGAAAAGCATAGACTTGTTTAAGCGATTGTCAAGTCTCATAAGAACTGGTTGCTCTGAAATTCCGTTCTCTTTGCATTGCTACCAGGTCGAAAAAACAAATAATGTAATTATTCCAGTTTGAAAACTATACTATTTCAAAATTTAAAGCAATAACAAGGAATACACCCAAGATGATTTGATCCACAAAAGGAACAAATTGTTCGTTTTAACAATACTTGCACTTTTGTGTAGTAGGTTTTTGTTTATCTCTTATGGTTTAGTGCTATGCAGGTCACCCAGTAAGAACAGGACTTCAAAGACTGTTTCAAGATGTACATTTCATTTGTGACGGTGATATTTTAGCACATGGTATTGCAATAAAAATCATTAGAGTCATTTTTGAGAAAATCAAAATTAAAAAAAAAATTCCTGCTAGGCGTAATTTGGTGTGGGGGATTTTCTCAAAATCTCCGTGGTGCATCTTTGAAAGATGCTAAACTTAAATACTAAGTTTGGTTCTTAAGTGTTTCCGTTTTTAGTTAAGCTGTTTAGAAGATTAAATACATTATTTTCTAAAAGTACCTTTTATAGGTTCAGGGGAACTCAAAGCCTATATTTACGATGAAATCTCGACATTAAATTTTTGGGTGAAATATAAGACTTGCACTACTAACTCTATGTAGCACAAAAATTAAAAGATTGTTTTCAGTTGTCCTCAAATAATAATAAAACTACGTTCTCTGAGTTTAAATGCTTAATTGAACCTAAGGTTTTAACAACTTGACATTCAATAAAAGACTAATCCAGATTTGCAGCAGTTTAATATTTATAAATTAAATGTAAAATTAAAACGATTATCAAGAAATAATTTTATAACAAAACGTTATTTTATTTAATTAAGTCAAATTAAATTTGAATATTACTTCCATTATCTGAAAATTATGTGCATGTTGTAGTAATTTTAAATCATACAAATCGTTCAAATCATATATGATGATACAGTAATCGTTACTTTTAATTGTAATTTGTTCATTATAAGTTATGTTCCAAAACTTTGTATCTACGTGATACTAACTTATAGGTATATAGATGTGATCAGTTTATTCATTGTAGAAACATCCACATTTGCACAAGATTTCCTCATTCAGGAGTGATGTTAGAATTAGTTTAATAATTTTCTGCTGTAAACGTTTGCATGTGATAAAATAAGTAAATGTCATCCATTTACGTGTTCTTACAGATTACAGTATTTTTCTTTCTTACCTAACGCTTACATACTACTTAAGGGCAGCAATATACTCTATCCCAAGGTTCCAATTCGATACTTTGAGAGGTAGGTTTACAAGTTTCGAGATCCTCTGAACCTTACGTCTCCTCCACGAAGATAAAATCCACCATACCTGAATGTACATATGTGTCTTTGTGGGTCTGAGAATGCCAAAACAAATCAAAAGGTACAATACGTTCTAAAATTCGTATTTTGTGTTCAGAATCCTTCAGGGTGCATGGAGGATACAAATCTCGACAAAATTGCCAATAACATTTGCTTGGACATAATAATTATATATTTCAGTTTGTTAAAACCTCTTTAAAGATAGTACTACATCATACTTGTTATATTGCGAAATTAATTTTCAAGAAATAACCTATGAAATTCTATTTTACCCTTATAATTGGGCAATTACAAGAAATAAATAAATCTCAGTGCGTAGGCTTCGGCGGCCGGTGTCCATTGCAACTGGGTCTTCCGGGTAGGACCGCGTCTTTGTTGTTCCTCTGGTCAACGTTTCGTCCCAGCTATGTGGGGCTTCTTCGGGACTGACAGTTGCCACGGAGCTGTCAAGGAAGAAGTCCTGAAGAAGCCCAACATAGTTGGGACGAAACGTCGACCAGAGGAACAACAAAGACGCGGTCCTACCCGGAAGACCCAATTACAATAAATAAATCTACTTACAGGAAAATGCACAGTTATATTGGACATCTTTCTTGTAACATAACTTTCTGAAGTGTGTTTGTTGCTTAAGGTTGGGATATTAATAAACACTTGAAAACGAATAATTCTCCCTTTTTAATTTCTGTACTGCTTACCTATAGTAGTGAAGTAAGACTTGCATTCCACCCAAAAATTCGATTCTGAGATTTCAAATCACGTTTTGAGACACCCCGAAGAAAACACATTTTTTATTTTAAAAAATCGGTCTGTATGAGTCTGTGTATGTGTTTGTGTGCGCGTACATATATGTATAGGAACAACATATGAAGAGTCCGTTAAAGATTAAACTTGTATTTAAGTTCAATATCTTCAAAGGATGCGGCACGAAGTTTTAAGAAAATTCCATTTACATGAAACATTTTTCATAATTTACGATTTATTAAAAATGGCTAAAGATTGAAATGTCATATTTAAAGACATTTATACCTCAAATAAAATGTACACTTTCAATTTCATGGGAATAACTCTTGAAGTTAACTTTATTAGGAAGGAATTTTGTGTAATTTCGTTTAATTAGTAAGCGATAGAAGAAAACTCACCACAAAAATAATTAAATAAATAGAGTATTCTAAATAAAATTTTTGTACAATTAGCCATTTACGAGTTTCCTCTGTTAATCTTCGAATAGTTCAATAATTTGTTATTTTTTAAAAGTCCTGTCGATACTGAACTATTTCTTGCAATTGCATAGAAAGAATGATGAAATTTTTAGGCCGGGTATAGCTTCCCGTTTTTAAACATTTGAAAACGAAATACATAGATAAAAACTAAAGTCTTGTAAGACTAGTTACTTTAGTTATTTTTTGTTCGGAGGAGATTCGGCATTGCGACCAATCTTGGCCTATTGTTCCTTATGCCCCCAAGTGGGGCATCCCCGGGAAGGAGAATGAGGTGAGAGTAGACAGGGCGGCAGTCCTAAGGGTCCACTACAGTGCAAAGGGCAGGGTCCTAATATTTGCCTTAGATGGAAACCTCCCCCGTACTGTGGTGCGGAGACGGTCCAAGCAGCTTTTCCGGAGACTGGCAATTGACCTATCGGAAGAGGAAGTCGTTCACTAGGAGCATATCGTTCTGCCATGCACCGCCGAGACTCCCGCCAACACTTCTACCCGAAGTGTTGACACCACCAGATGAGAGATGATGTGAAATGATAATGGAGATGAAATGATAATGGAGATGAAATGGAGGGACAGGAAATTCGGGGGATGTAATTAACCTACCCAGTATTCGCCTAGCGACCCGGGAAAACCCCCGAGGAAACCCTTAAGTCAGTAGGTCGGCCACGGGAATTGAACCCGTCCTCCCGAATGCGGGACACAGACTAAACCGTCTGAGTTATCCCGCTCGGTTTCTTTAACCATTAATAAACGACAGAGGGTAGCGGAAATCATGTGAAATCAGACTTCTTAGATTCTTTATCGCTTAACTGTGGAACACAGACGAAGATATTCCGGTCTATCCAAAAGTTCAGTTGATATTTCACCGAAAATACATTTGAGATTCTCTAAACCCAGAGAACATTTTCTTTTTTTGAAAATAACTTACAGTGTGGTATGTATGTCGGTGTGCGTGTGTGCGCATGCATACTTGTCTCTGTGAACACAATAGCTCAAAACGGAAGTGTTAAATTAAATCCATACTTTATATTTGAAACTTACTCCTTCCAAATATACAAAACAAGATTTTCAGAAATTACGTTTTAAGAGCCAAAATGTTAATTCCTTTTTAATTCTCTCAGGAAGAACGCCAACAATTTTGCTTAAAATGCCATTAATGTTGTTTTTACTTTCTCTATGAAGTACATACAGTATTAGACAGAATATAAATTGCATTCCATCCACAAAATGTACATCGATTTTTACCGAAAATACACTTTTTACGGCTCCTTAGTTCATAAAGAAAGAATTTGAAGAAAAAGGTTCGGGTACGCATACATGTATGTACGAGTACGTGTGCGTCTCTGAAGAACATAAATAAAAAACATTTCAGATAGACGCCAAACGTTGTATTTAATTTTAGTACCTTCCAAAGATGCGACACCTTTCCTCACACTTAACTAACCCTTACATGGAGCATTTTCGGAGCATTTTTATTTTATGCAAAACGACTCCATTTTGTTTAAAGTACAATACGTTAAACATATTTAAATGACAAATAAAATAAATATCCTGAATTTTCTGAAAATTATTTGTGAAATCCTCTACATTTGAAAGGAAATTTATATAATCTTGCACAAGTGATTAACGGTAAGCGATAAGTGGACGTATTGGTACGCACTACATATACTAGTAAATTTAAAGCACCTAATTTCCTTTAAATAATTTATTGTGGCATCAACACTTTCAAAGTCCTTTCTTTTTCACTTGTTTTCGACGTATTATGGAAAGGATATGGAATATTAAGGCAAGCGTATGGCATTTAGTTCAACATTTGCTTGATTCTATTACCTTGGTATCTATAGTGAATTATGCAATATTCCTGGAAAAGTTTATCTCGATTAAAATGAAGTAGACAGGAAAATAG
Organism: Mantis religiosa; assembly: GCA_030765055.1. NCBI lineage: Eukaryota > Metazoa > Arthropoda > Insecta > Mantodea > Mantidae > Mantis > Mantis religiosa. The sequence continues at coordinate 11,463 of JAUKNK010000965.1, forward strand.
CTTTCGTATAATTGTTTTGTGTAACCACAAATAAGCGATATAATATCGAGAAAATTAGTGAATGTAACAAATACCTTTTTTTTTAAATTATTAGTTGCTATTGGTTTGGGTTTCTAATATTTATTCGTTTTTTGAAGTACTCTTACTCTTCAGTTGTCGCACGGTATAAGAGCATGACATTTGAAAACCAGGATTTGGTTATCTGCTTTTCAAAATTTGAAATAAAATTATTTCTGCAAAGCTTATAAGTTTTATAAAAAAAAAAAAACATTTATAAGAATATTTCAGAGAACAGCATAAGAAATAAAGGGTAGTGGACGTGAAAATCATGCGAATTTAGCATTTCAGATGTTTCCTTTTCCTAATATATGCTCAGCAGTAAGTAAAAGAGGTACTATTCCATTAAAAAGTTAGAACCTGGAAACATATTTTGAGATTCCCCTAAAAAATGTTTTTTTAAATAAAAAAATCCGTGTCTTTGTAGTTGCAATCCAAGAACTAATATTCAGTTAAGTACCAACTTTTATATTTAAGTTCATCATCTTTCAAGGATATGACACCGAAGTTCCCAAAGAAATTCCTCGCACTAAATTACCCCTTAAGTGCAACATTTTTTATTCAAATGCCATATGTGCCGGATATTTTCATGACAAATAAAATGCCTATCTTGAATTTCCTCGGAATATCATCCTAAGTCCATCTCATTATGTGTGCCTTTTTCACAATTAGTACACCTTAAGAGCTAGACAAAATTTTACCACAAAAATATATATTTTAGTTATGTCAAACATACTGATTTTTCTTTTAGGTTAATTAACACCTTGAGATATTCCTTATTACTGTTTTGCGTTTGAAATATTTGTATATTTTTCTCAAACTGGAAGTCGTTATTCATTGTTTTTATTTGTTTTTCTTGGATTTTCAAAGAAAACGGAATTTCAAACCCTTTAAACAGCTATTAGCTCTTAGAAAGTTAAGAGAGGTCACTTAAGTATACCGCATTCCACTAATCCACTTTAACTTACATGAAAATGTGCAATTAAGTCATTTCTGTTGATTATCATTGATTGACATGAAGTAAATACAAGAATAAATATACCTTTTTAATCATAGTTTATTGAGAAATGTGTAAAGAAGGTCAAGCGGATGCAGCATACCACATTTTTTAAAGTGGGTTGATTCTGAGGAATGAGAGAATTCCCAAAAATGGTTGACATATTATATGAAGGTTGAAAGAAATATAAAGTAGGTAATTTGAACGGTTGGCTACACGAGTTATAAGATGGTGGATGGGGACGCTCTCACACAGACAGACTTCACTTGTCTAGTTCTAAATCGGTGCTGCACCGCATGACGCCTCACCACGCATGCCCCTCGGTTAGTTTCGTCGAGACGCCAGGAAAACTCACAACTACGCCAAGTTCCGTGCTTCAAACTCTTACAGCTTTCTTTAGTTGTGCTTTCTCTGCAATATGACATGTGCTGCTTGATCCAGTTTACGTATTTTTCCGAACGTTAGTGATTGATTAACTTTTATACAGTTTAATGGAATATAATTACTATTTACGAAGGTTTTGGTGATGACATTATGTGGGTGAATTTAGTGAATGATTTTACAGTGGTAGGTTTTTACAGATTTGGTCGACCAAAACTTATCGTAATAAACTGTCTCTTATTACGTTGACAAACTGCCAATTTCGGATTGCAACAACTCTAATTGGTACTATTAGTTTTGCTGGACTTGAACGTTTGTTCTGGTAAACCACGATAAAAACGTCAGATACAAGAAGCATAGCTTAAATCAGTGAAGTGTTTGGTGATGGAAGTGACGGTAAATTTGGCGGCCATGTTTTTTAGTCTCGCCATGCCAAATCTTGCTCGTCTGTACTACATGCCGCGGTGCAATTTATAGACGTGTGTTGGAGGCCTTGGACGGGAGAATAGAGCGCTCAAGTTGTCAACAGCCGTAATTGTCTCAGCACGTGCCGGATTACTGCGGCTTTGGAATTCTGGTAAGTACCGATTAGCTCCCCATTTGACAAGTACTCTCTGCCCAACTTTGGAATCAGCGTGAGTTCATATAGTTCTCTAGTGGACAGCTTTTGTTACTGTTAGTAAATCATTCCGAATGATCTGTAGAAAGTAACCGATTTTGGGCCTTTATTATGTGGATAATATTGTATAATAAACACTTCTTGAGAATGTAAACAGTGACTGATGTCAGCCACATTCTATCCCACTCCTGGTTTGTCTAAAGTATCGATTGACTATATCCTTAGATTTACAATATAATATTTATTACGCTTTAAGTTAACTTATAGAATGTGGTCTATTGATAGTCATGTGCTTGAGCCACTCAGCACTGCACTTGGTTTGTTTACATCACGAGAACGGATATACTCCTGACTCGGCCAATAGAGCATATTACGCACCTTACGTCACCGGCTTAGAGATGATATGTTTTTCGAAAGATTAGCGTTCATAATTAGACATCTTAATATAGTTTTAAGGTATACCGAATATGTCCTATATTTCTATTATTACATAATTTATATTAAAGTAAACAACATTGTGGGATAGGAGAGGCAAACAGCGCATATTATCTATACGCAAGTTTCTTTCTTTCTTCTGAGTTTTGAGTAAATCTGTTGACACTCATCAAGAATGTACCTGACTTCGGTATAATTTAGTGGTGGTCAGGCCAGTTGGTGAAATACAATGTCTGAAATTCTTTACGGAATTGTGGACAACATGCTCTTGGGAGGAGAATGCAGTACGGCAGGATAAAGAATAAAGTTTCTTATCCAGCTTCTCAGATTAGTTTGTGCTTCCACTAGCAGGAATGCACTTCAGCAGTGAAGAGCTGCCAGCATGTGAATGAAAAACGAGCTGTGGATTGACAGAATGCTGTAGCACCAAAATCTAGCCAGAGGTTTGCTTATGACACCTAGGTGGGTGTGTCTGAACGGAATTCACTTGTACTACTTGGGTTGGCAGTTTCTTCTGCGCATACGCAGTAGTAACAAGATGGCATCCTTTGTTGACATTCCTAGATGCTTTTAAAAGGTAGCACAGTAATTTTCAGGCTTTCAACTTGCAATTTAGATATTTTCATTGCATTCTCTCCGTTTCCAGTTTATTTGTGGGGTTGAGAGCTAAAATAATTTTACACAATGTTAAAATAACCGTAATTATAGAATATATTTTTATTAAATATATATGTAATATACAATAGTGTTCTTCAGTAATAAGTTCCAATTATTGATCTGCCTCACGTTCAAGAGGTCCCGAATTCGAATCTCGGTCAGGGTGAGTTATCTGGATAACGTTTTTCCGGAGTTTTCCCTTATTCTTATAGACGAATGTCGGGTAACTCTAAGCTCTATGGACACCGGACTCATTTGACCACCATTTCAACCATTTCATTCATCGTCCGATATGACTTAACGTTGAAGGACGCAAATTACAAAAAAAGTAATGGTTCATAATATCTGAGCAATGAATTCCATAGCTGGACGGCATTAATTTTCTGTTATATTTTAGGGCCATGCTTTAAATATAAATATGCACGTTGCTGCAATACCTGACGGAAAAAATACACCACAATCAAGGATTATTTAAATTTAACTTCATTCACTAATATCCACATACTGTGCTATTGTTTCAATGAACACAATGTGAAGGGTGTTGCGTTTTTTCCCCGCCAGTGTATAAATACGACATTCTATATTCCATTATTTTGTTACCTTAGATCAACATAATAAACCAATTTTAAAACTTCTGAATTGGATTTATTATTATTACTATTATTAATTAATACTACATTGAATGAAATATTCTACATAGGTACTATGTGGTCAATAGTTCTTGTATTTCGTATGTTTTAATTACTTTCCATCACAGGAGAATATACTATCATTCCACTTTTAGAACCCAACTTGAAGTAAACACATGACGTCATTACCTAGCTCGCGATACACGTATAACACGCCCGATTTTACCAACAGATGTTAAAATCAACGTTAACAAATGTAACGTAACAATTGTCACAGTGCTAACAAAGCTGTTAAATTTCTTGTATTTCACCAACCTGTTTTCTGAAAATGTTAACAAACCGTGTTAACACCAAGAAAGTTGTAAATATCTCAGCTATAGAAGGCTATGGATGAGTCGTATTATTTTCTGAACGTACTGCGGTGCGCTTTTTGTTTTCATTTTCGTCTGCACAAGCTGAAAATAGGCGGATGAACAAAATCATAAATAAAGCCGTGAGACAAATTTCTCATCGATGGAGAAAGAATTGTTAATTCAATTGGAGACGAAATGTAAGGATATCGTGGAAAATAAGAGGACGGATGCGGTGAATGTAAAAGAGAAAGATGTCGCGGGGAAAATATTGGAAACGAATTTAATTCAAATGCATGTGTCACTACTAGAAGCACAAAACAGCTTGTCAGTATTACGTAAATTTAAAACGAGGTGCAAAGGACAAGTGACTTAAACGTTTCAAGACGAGAGGTGGACAATGTATTATCCACATAATTCAGTGAATTATAAAGTCGCAGAGTTATTAATACTCGAAGCAAAGGCGAGATCGGCATATTCCTTTCGATGCATATTCTAACTCTTTATTACATAAATTTAAAACGAGGTGCGAAGGACAAGTGACTTGAACGTTGCAAGGCGGGAGGTGGATATTGTATTATCCACATAATTCAGTGAATTATAAAATCGCAAAGTTATTAATACTTGAAGCTAAGGCGAGATCGCCATATTCCTTTCGATGCATGTTCTAACCTCTCTTGTACTTCCGCAGTAACGTTCATAGCAACATGTTTCGACAGTCTATACCCCCGTAAAAATTTTTCTTCGGATAGCTCCTCAAAATAATTTCTCCTCATAGGCCGTACTCTATTGCGAATGTCATTTAGACGGTCTTAAATATAGCAAATCGACATCAACAGCTGCGTTCATGCTCGCCATCTTGACTATTTACAATTGTTAAGTACTTAACAAACGAAATTTGGTTTGTTAGTTTAACAAGAGATTTAACACTAGTGTTACGCTAATACTTGTTAATGAAATGCAAATTTTGTTTTAACTATTGCTAAACTTTTAACAAGAGATTTAACACTAGTGTTACGCTAACACTTGTTAATGAAATGCAAATTTTGTTTTAAATATTGCTAAACTCGTGTTAAGTCTTAACATCTGTTGGTTAAATCGGGCAGTAGTACCATAAATATGCGCGATTATTTGTTGGTGTTCCAGAAATATATTAATCAAACAATTTTGATAAGTATGAAATAGTAAATAATTAATATTTATTTATTTACACTAAAGAAGTTGTTGCTTCCGTTGATAGTGTGAGTTCTTCAGCTCTCCCTGTATGCAGACGACAATGGACAGACACTTCACTCCTTGCAACTGGAAATACGTCGGATTTACATATACGGAGTGATACAGCATGTTTCCTTTACTTAAAGTCCGATGCTAAGGTTGGGTCGACTGTAAAAGTGATAGTCCGGGAATAGTGAATATATGTAGGACGATAAATGAAAAGCTGTATTTCCACATTAGACTGTGAACGCTTATTTCAGCAAAAAACAGAAGTTTTTCATTATGATTCAAATACGGAAAGGTGGCGGCAAGTTTTGTTGAAGTATGTGATACACAGCAAACACAAATTCCTTCTTTAAGAGCCCCATTTTAATAAGGCGGCATTTTTGTAGTGTAAAAATCGTAATTTACGGATGAATTGGTACACAAGAGCGCGCGCTGCGGTCCTTCTTGCCCACTCGCTTTCAGGGGTTATAAACATAGTTATCATAAACATATTTACCCCTTTTCATTAAATGTTTAAGTAATACAATTTACGACAGGTATTAAAATTCCTTATATGTATAATACAGTTCTTTTTTCTTTTTAACCGAAAGCTTCGATAAGTCCTTGCTTTTCTTTTATTTATTTTGTGTGCTGGAACTGAAGTACTGTAATTATATATTTAAGCAATTTTTAAGTTAGAGCACTTAATTACGTTTATTATGCAATCAAAATTTAACAATATATTTAGTTTTAATCACTTTCAATATACATTAAGCATTTCGCTGAGCTTTTAAGGGAATTAAACATGACAAGCAGCATTAATGTTTTCCTATATGTATTAATATACAGGGTGTATATAATTGAATATCGGAGTTTTAACTCTTTATAATATTTCTTACATTAAACATAGTTATAAATGATATGTCAATTACAAAAACAACTCAAACAGTTTTGTTTGTTGGCACCAGTGCGCTTGTGCGTGCAATGTTTCTGCCGCAATCCGCTAGAGAGCGGTAGTAGCAAAGATGCCGACTAGTAAACAGAAGGCGTTTTGTGTTTTGTAGTTTGCAAAGTCCGAATCTGCAGTTACTGTGCAACGTGCATTCCGCATTAAGTTCGGTTGTGATCCTCCTAGTGATAATAACATTCGTAGATGGTATCATCAGTTTGAAGATACCGGCTGCATTTGTAAAGGGAAGAGCACGGGACTACCAAGAGTAAGTGAAGAGACTGTTGAGCGAGTAAGAGAGTCGTTCACTCGTAGCCCAAAGAAATCAGTCCGGAAGGCTAGGCGTGAATTACAAGATCCTGTGTCGACTGTTTGGAAAGTTGTAAGAAAACGCTTACGCCTACGCTTACCGTTTACAGCTATTACATGTTATGTAAAAAACTGAAGCTGCTGACAGTGAAGTAAACTAGGTTATTAATGGTGAAGTTGTGTTACTGGTGTTTAGTTATTATTAATAAGCTATTACAGGCTTTAAAGCATGGATTACGCGCCAACTTCGCAAACGACATATTGTTTCATGACGATGACCATTTTATGGTTCGTGTTGTCTTCAACCTTTCACCTTAGTGGACATGTTAACACTTATAATGTGCACATCTGGGGCTCAGAAAATTCTCACGAGATGGTGCAAATGCAACGAGATTCCCCTAAAGTGAATGTTTTTTGTGCCGTATCCCGGCGAAAAGTTTATGGGTCTTTCTTTTTGTGTGAACCTACTGTAACTGGCACTTCTAACCTTGATACACTGAAGCAATGGTTCTTCCCTCAGTTGGAAGAAAATGAGCCAGAGAACTTCATTTTCCAGCAAGATGGTGCGCCACCTCACTGGCATCACGAAGTACGCGATTGGTTGAAAGTCACTGTACCCGAGCGCTGGATAGGCCACAAGGGCCCCAATGACAGGGCTTGCTATGCATGGCCTCCACGTTCTCCGAACCTAACGCCATGCGATTTTTACCTTTGGGGCTTCATCAAGGACCCTGTGTACGTGCCTCCACTACCAGCTGACCTCCTGAATTAAGAAACCGGATTGAAGCAGCTGTTGCTACAGTTACTGAATACACACTTATCAACGTTTGGGAAGAACTCGGCTATAGACTTGATGTGTGCCATGTAACAAAGGGTAGTCACATTGAACATTTATAAGGTTCTTGGTAAAACTGTTTGAGTTGCTTTTTTATTTGACATATCATTTATAACTAAGTTGAATGTAATAAATATTATAAAGAGTTAAAACCCCGATATTCATTTATATACACCCTGTATTTGTAGCGACATTGGAAAAGGAGGGCGCACATTCTACCTACCAAGGAAGATCTGACCTTCTCTGTAAGTGCTGTCTTCCAATCCACTAGCACGAAAAGTGCATTGCTGTCACGGCATTTTGTTTCCATCAGCTCTGTGAAAGAGAAAATGAACCGTTCACAAACCATTTTAGTGTATTCATCGAGATCTGTCACTAGTTTAACGAATGATACCTACACACATGGCAAAGTTTCACTCGCGCATTCACATTTCACACATCTTTTAGTGTTTTCCTTAGATAAAACTTCTGACGGGTTACGTTCACAAGGCTCTCACTAGCCACCATCGCTTATTTTTGTATCTTTTCCATAATTATTACAAAAGCTTATATTTGAATCCACTCCCTTGACTTATATAAAGTTGTGGAAATTTAATTTCACTGGGGGTACAAGGCGAAACGGCGATGAACTGTTTGTAAGGTGGGCGATTTCTAACTTCCATACTATTACCATGACGTTGCAAAAAAGGAAAAAATGAAGGCCTCAGTGCTTCAGAAACTGACAGACGTGTACAAATATTAAAATCAATGAGAATGGGTTTCCTGGGGAAAAAGATATCCACATTTTTGTGTACTAAGTCTTTGTCTATCTTCATTGGTTATAGTTATACAAAATTATACACATTTCATAACAAGTGAACAGGGTTTCATAGGTTATCTGCAGAAAAAAATGTATATTTTAGAGTCGCATATATACGAGAAATAAAAAGAGAACGTTAAAGAAAGTGCTTCCAAGAAAAGGGTGGCTTAAAGAGAGCGTTTTAAAATGTTCATGTTGCATCCTTGGAAGACATGAAGTTAAATACAAAGTTTAATATTGATTTCAGTTTTCATTTTTAAGTTATGCTGCACAACACACAGCTCCACACACTCCAGGGACTCATTTGAGCAGAATTTCAGCAGTTCCATTCATCGTCCGATATGACTTAACGTTGGAGGACGTAAATTTTAAAAAAGCCGCACACTGAGGCTTTTTGGAGCTTACGAGACTTCAAAGCATATATTTTCGGTGAAATTCCGGTATAAAATTTTCACTAGCAATTCAGTAGTTCCTCCACATGCTATTCGAGATATAAAGTAAAAATGTTTCAGAGAAAACACAAATTACTGTAGAGTATCCTTTTTTTTAAATTATTGTTTAGATGTTCATCTAGGCACATATTCCCGTTTAGTATTTACTACACTAGTTTTTCTCGCCTCTGACACAAACCATTTTCCAAGCTTGTGCACGGTTATTGATGATAACACGCTACGTAAGGGCCTACTTGCGTTTTTGTATAACCTCTTAATTCATACATAACCAACAAACTCCGATACTTTCTCCTGGGGTTGAGGATCATCATTGACAAATATCGGCCATGTTTACTCTAAAATTGAAGAGGATGTAAATTTGTGCTAGACAGTGTAAAT
>JAUKNK010000966.1:0-5000 GCA_030765055.1 Mantis religiosa
TGCTACAGTCATTGTCATTGGTCCACCACCTCGCCATTAGTCGATCGGGCCGCCACCTGTCGTCACCGGCGCCAATTACGACAATCGATCAAGTGACAGTAGTTTCGAAAACACACACCAGGGGCAGTTGAGTGCCAAAAGCCGGACCTCGCCCGAGTCTAGTTTGGATGCTAGAATAATGTTTAGAAACCTCCATAATTAACGAAAAGCTTCGAGTGTTAAGGTTTCCCCGCAGGGAGGGTACGGAGAGCTACGCTACGCGGAGTGCTACGTGGAGGTGGAGCTAAAACTCGAAGTTCGGCCCCAGGTAGGGTAGCTAGTATTGCATTACCACTCCCCGGCTCTCTTGCGCCCAAGCGTTAAGGTTTCCCCCAACGGAGGGTACGGAGAGACCGTCGCGGAGTGCTACGTGGAGGTGAGCTAAACTCGAAGCTCGGCCCCAGGTAGGGTAGCTAGTATTGCATTACCACTCCCCGGCTCTCTTGCGCCCAAGCGTTAAGGTGTTTCCCCCAACGGAGGGTACGGAGAGACCGTCGCGGAGTGCTAGGTGGAGGTGAGCTAAACTCGAAGTTCGGCCCAGGTAGGGTAGCTAGTATTGCATTACCACTCCCCGGCTCTCTTGCGCCCAAGCGTTAAGGTTTTCCCCCAACGGAGGGTACGGAGAGACCGTCGCGGAGTGCTACGTGGAGGTGAGCTAAAACTCGAAGCTCGGCCTCAGGTAGGTTAACTTTTATTGCATCACCCCTCCCCGACCTCCTTTGCGCCAAGTGTTAAGGTTTCCCCCAAGGAGGTACGGAGAGACGGTCGCGGAGTGCTAAGTGGAGGTGAGCTAAAACTCGAAGCTCGGCCTCAGGTAGGTTAACTTTTATTGCATCACCCCTCCCCGACCTCCTTTGCGCCCAAGTGTTAAGGTTTCCCCCAAGGGAGGGTACGGAGAGACGGTCGCGGAGTGCTAGGTGGAGGTGAGCTAAAACTCGAAGTTCGGCGCCTCGTAGGAAAAGTAATGTTGCTGCGTACACATTGCCAAGCAGGTGAACATGTTTGGGGATTCCTGGCCCAGTTTTCTTTAATTAACAAACGGTCGTGTTTAACTTGCGATTGACGTTAACCTTTGGCACACTGCGTTTCCTTTATTAAACGAATACCAATGAAGCATGTTTCACATTTATGAAAAAAACTTTTTTTCACTCACTTGTGCTCAAATATAGCTCGGCACATTTACCCCTAACCTTAATTGCAGTCTTTAAGATCGTTAACATTTATAAAGGACGTTTGCAGTAAATGAAGTGCGGGAAGCACATGCACTAATTGAGATTCCAGATACTGCTTTGGCCGACCTCCCCACCTCCTTCAGATATTTCAAAGAGGTGAAGTTTGGGCAATGCTTAATTATTCAAATTACCACAGGATTATTTAGCCGTGCTATTATCGATTTAGCCTTTTCGAGAGCAGCTCCCGAATGTCAGGGACGTAAAATATGCTGAAAATGCAGAATTTAGTTGCTTAGAGTGCATGTATAATAAATGGAACAGGCAAACATAGGCATACTCTGCTATTTGCATACATACATTCGGCACACCTTAAATAATTGCCAGTCTTCCGTCTCGAGCAAGAGCTCACCCCATTGGTCGGCAGAGACCGTTTTCAATGGCGGCAGGAGGTGGGAAACGATTTGCTACAGTCATTGTCATTGGTCCACCACCCGCCATTAGACGATCGGGCCGCCACCTGTCGTCACCGGCGCCAATTACGACAATCGTTGAAGTGACAGTAGTTTCGAAAACACACACCAGGGGCAGTTGAGTGCCAAAAGCCGGACCTCGCCCGAGTCTAGTTTGGATGCTAGAATAATGTTTAGAAACCTCCATAATTAACGAAAAGCTTCGAGTGTTAAGGTTTCCCCGCAAGGGAGGGTACGGAGAGCTACGCTACGCGGAGTGCTACGTGGAGGTGAGCTAAAACTCGAAGTTCGGCCCCAGGTAGGGTAACTAGTATTGCATTACCCCTCCCCGGCCTCTCTTGCGCCAAGTGTTAAGGTTTCCCCCAAGGGGAGGGTCCGGAGAGACGGTCGCGGAGTGCTAGGTGGAGGTGAGCTAAAACTCGAAGTTCGGCGCCTCGTAGGAAAAGTAATGTTTCTGCGTACGCATTGCCAAGGCAAGCGAACATGTTTGGGGATTCCAGGGCCCAGTTTTCTTTAATTAACAAACGGTCGTGTTTAACTTGCGATCGACGTTAATCTGTGGCACACTGGTCGTAAGAATGCATTGTGCAAACTCGCTCGGATGACCTCGACCAAGAGGTGAACGCTACTTGCAAGGAAGTAGCCAAGGGTGACGTAATCCTGAGTCATCGCTCTGGTGTGATGGCTTCCATCCAGCGGTCACGTGATCAATCAGTTTGAATTATAACGGCCCAGGCAGCCGACGCGTACGGACGCCAGGGCTGCGTTTCTCGTTCTTTTCACTTTGTCTTTCACTTTGTTTGAGTTAGGAGAGAAAGGAGGCGAGAGGAGGAGAGTGCTGAGAGCTCAGAAGCAGCCGACGTAACATGCGAGAAATTCTGCCCGCTAAAAAGCTAATTCGGCGTGGCTTGTTTACCAAAGTTATGTAATTACTAATTACTGGAACTTCCTTCCTAGATAAGAGACTATTTTTATTAGTAGCGTACGGACTCTCACAATGTTTTCCCTTTTTTACAGCAGTTCGGCACGAGGACGGCAGCCGGAGTTAGCAGAGGGAGGAGGCAAGAGGAGGAAGGCAGCCGACGTAACGCGCTGAGGAAATTCTTCCCGCCAAAAGCTAATATGGGCGTGGCACGTTAGTTAAGTAATAACTAATTACTGGAACTTCCTTCCTAGACACGAGACTATTTTTATTAGTAGCGTACGGACTCTCACAATGTTTTCCTTTCTTTTTCAGCAGTTCAGAACGAGGACCGCAAAGTCTACCGAAGGCGCCATGATGGGGAGAAGTCGCCCGGCCGACAACCTGCACCTGGGGAATTATGGAAATTCGGGGATCACAGGAGCCATGCCTGGCCTACGTCCACTGCGCAGAACTAAATCTACAGTCCGAAAACACACACAACACCAGCCTGGGACCCCGACAGATGACTCCGAGCCTCTTCCACCCCGACAAGACGCCAGAAGCACGACGAGTTCAAACGTGTTCGTGTGCTAGGTGCATAAAGTATGCGTGTGCCATCTCTAGGATGCTAGGAAAGTTATAGGAGCCCGGAAAGGCCAAAAAATGATAGAGGTGAGATTGGGCGTCGAAAATCGGGTGGAAAAATGTTATACACGTCTTGTAAGATGTTGTGGCTACAGAAAGAGCGAGTGAGAAAGTGCCTCTGAATTCGAGTGATGTTCCACGTCTAAAAAAATGATTAAAGTGCCAAAGTTCGGAAAAGAGCAAATAATGAATGCGCCCACAAGTGCTAAAGGTCATACAAGTGAAATGGAAATGTTCTAGGTCGAAACAGAGCGAGCGACAAAGTGCCTCTAGTGGTGCGAGTGATGTTACACGTCTAAAAACGCGCACAAAAAGTGTTTGTGAAATGGGCTAAAATAATGAAGTGCAAAAGGTCATACAAGTGAAAAAAAAATGTTGTAGGTCGAAACAGCGAGTGAAAGGTGGCAAAGAAAAAGTGTGTGAAACATTCAAAGTCCAGCGAGGCTAGAATGAGCGAAATATTGCCAGTGTGATTAATTCAAAAAGTGTTTGTGAAATGGGCTAAAATAATTGAAGTGCAAAAGGTCTTACAAGTGAAAAAAAAATGTTGTAGGTCGAAACAGCGAGTGAAAGGTGCAAAGAAAAAGTGTGTGAAACATTCAAAGTCCAGCGAGGCTAGAATGAGCGAAATATTGCCAGTGTGATTAATTCAAAAAGTGTTTGTGAAATGGCTAAAATAATTGAAGTGCAAAAGGTCATACAAGTGAAAAAAAAATGTTGTAGGTCGAAACAGCGAGTGAAAGGTGCAAAGAAAAAGTGTGGGAAACATTCAAAGTCCAGCGAGGCTAGAATGAGCGAAATATTGCCAGTGTGATTAATTCAAAAAGTGTTTGTGAAATGGGCTAAAATAATTGAAGTGCAAAGGTCTTACAAGTGAAAAAAAAATGTTGTAGGTCGAAACAGCGAGTGAAAGGTGCAAAGAAAAAGTGTGTGAAACATTCAAAGTCCAGCGAGGCTACAATGAGCGAAATATTGCCAGTGTGATTAATTCAAAAAGTGTTTGTGAAATGGGCTAAAATAATTGAAGTGCAAAAGGTCTTACAAGTGAAAAAAAAATGTTTGTAGGTCGAAACAGCGAGTGAAAGGTGCAAAGAAAAAGTGTGTGAAACATTCAAAGTCCAGCGAGGCTAGAATGAGCGAAATATTGCCAGTGTGATTATTCAAAAAGTGTTTGTGAAATGGGCTAAAATAATTGAAGTGCATAAGGTCATACAAGTGAAAAAAAATGTTGTAGGTCGAAACAGCGAGTGAAAGGTGCAAAGAAAAAGTGTGTGAAACATTCAAAGTCCAGCGAGGCTAGAATGAGCGAAATATTGCCAGTGTGATTAATTCAAAAAGTGTTTGTGAAATGGGCTAAAATAATTGAAGTGCAAAAGGTCTTACAAGTGAAAAAAAAAATGTTGTAGGTCGAAACAGCGAGTGAAAGGTGCAAAGAAAAAGTGTGTGAAACATTGAAAGTCCAGCGAGGCTAGAATGAGCGAAATATTGCCAGTGTGATTAATTCAAAAAGTGTTTGTGAAATGGGCTAAAATAATTGAAGTGCAAAAGGTCATACAAGTGAAAAAAAAATGTTGTAGGTCGAAACAGCGAGTGAAAGGTGCAAAGAAAAAGTGTGTGAAACATTCAAAGTCCAGCGAGGCTAGAATGAGCGAAATATTGCCAGTGTGATTAATTCAAAAAGTGTTTGTGAAATGGCTAAATAATTGAGTGCAAAAGGTCTTACAAGTGAAAAAAAAATGTTGTAGGTCGAAACAGCGAGTGAAAGGTGCA
>JAUKNK010000966.1:15000-42500 GCA_030765055.1 Mantis religiosa
GGCACGGCCGGCCGGCCGGAGCGAGCGCGGCTGGCGAGAGGCTGCCGGCCGCTGCCGTAACACATCTAAACAGGGCCTCAAAACACTCTGCTTATATCTCCGTATATAACACGAAATTTACAAAGATACACACCACGAAGGTCTTGCCATTAAGACGGCATGCCGTACATATGTTTTTCATATTCCTAAAAAATTATTTTTTTCCGGAGACAAAAATTTTTCTAAGTCCCCCGGGAGTTTGCCTCGGAACCATGCCGGCAGTTGAGGCCTCGCCGCCCGAGGGCCGGAAAGGTCGTTTTCCCGGCTCGGTGCAACGCGCCATCGAAAAACGGGGAAATTTGCCAAAATCGTTCTTGGGATGTGTTTCCCTTTCTAAAAGAATGCCTCCGATGTATATCTCATGTTTTTAAAAAATTATTTTTGCAAAATATCGAAACTTTTTCTAAGTCCAATCGGCCTAATGAAACAGGGACAACTTAGCAAAAACGAGGCTAAGGATGTGTTTTCTTTATCAAACGAACACCAATGATGCATATTTCACATTTTTGAAAAAAACTTTTTTTCGGTCCGAAAAAAGTTAAAGTCCACCTCCGAGCGAAAATTTTCTAAGTCCAGCCGCGTAGTACATGGGCAAACTACCACTTTCGGAGCAAAGTGCTACTTAAAGGGGGACAAATTTGCAAAAGCGAACCTTAGGATCTGTTTGCCTTATCAAACGAATGCCACCGATGCATGTTTCACCTTTTTCAAAAAACATTTTTTTCACTTCGATCAAAATTTTTCTAAGTCCAACTCCGAGCGAAAAATTTCTAAGTCCCCGGGGCTTTCGTCTCCTGACCATGCCGGCAGTTGAGGCCTCGCCGCCCGAGGGCCGGAATTGTCGTCTTGTAGGTGTGGGGCAACGCGCCATCGAAAAACGGGGAAATTTGCCAAAATTGTTCTTGGGATGTGTTTCCCTTTCTAAAAGAATGCCTCCGATGTATATTTCATGTTTTTAAAAAAATTATTTTTGCAAAATATCGAAACTTTTTCTAAGTCCAAATCGGCGCAAAAAGTCAATGAAACAGGGCCAAATTAGCAGGAACGAGGCTAACGATGTGTTTTCTTTATCAAACGAACACCATTGATGCATATTTCACATTTTTCAGAAAAACTTTTTTTCGGTCCGAAAAAAGTTAAAGTCCAACTCCGAGCGAAAATTTTCTAAGTCCAGCCGCGTAGTACATGGGCAAACTACCACTTTCGGAGCAAAGTGCTACTTAAAGGGGGACAAATTTGCAAAAGCGAACCTTAGGATCTGTTTGCCTTATCAAACGAATGCCACCGATGCATGTTTCACCTTTTTCAAAAAACATTTTTTTCACTTCGATCAAAATTTTTCTAAGTCCAACTCCGAGCGAAAAATTTCTAAGTCCCCGGGGCTTTCGTCTCCTGACCATGCCGGCAGTTGAGGCCTCGCCGCCCGAGGGCCGGAATTGTCGTCTTGTAGGTGTGGGGCAACGCGCCATCGAAAAACGGGGAAATTTGCCAAAATTGTTCTTGGGATGTGTTTCCCTTTCTAAAAGAATGCCTCCGATGTATATTTCATGTTTTTAAAAAAATTATTTTTGCAAAATATCGAAACTTTTTCTAAGTCCAAATCGGCGCAAAAAGTCAATGAAACAGGGCCAAATTAGCAGGAACGAGGCTAACGATGTGTTTTCTTTATCAAACGAACACCATTGATGCATATTTCACATTTTTCAGAAAAACTTTTTTTCGGTCCGAAAAAAGTTAAAGTCCAACTCCGAGCGAAAATTTTCTAAGTCCAGCCGCGTAGTACATGGGCAAACTACCACTTTCGGAGCAAAGTGCTACTTAAAGGGGGACAAATTTGCAAAAGCGAACCTTAGGATCTGTTTGCCTTATCAAACGAATGCCACCGATGCATGTTTCACCTTTTTCAAAAAACATTTTTTTCACTTCGATCAAAATTTTTCTAAGTCCAACTCCGAGCGAAAAATTTCTAAGTCCCCGGGGCTTTCGTCTCCTGACCATGCCGGCAGTTGAGGCCTCGCCGCCCGAGGGCCGGAATTGTCGTCTTGTAGGTGTGGTGCAACGCGCCATCGAAAAACGGGGAAATTTGCCAAAATTGTTCTTGGGATGTGTTTCCCTTTCTAAAAGAATGCCTCCGATGTATATTTCATGTTTTTAAAAAAATTATTTTTGCAAAATATCGAAACTTTTTCTAAGTCCAAATCGGCGCAAAAAGTCAATGAAACAGGGCCAAATTAGCAGGAACGAGGCTAACGATGTGTTTTCTTTATCAAACGAACACCATTGATGCATATTTCACATTTTTCAGAAAAACTTTTTTTCGGTCCGAAAAAAGTTAAAGTCCAACTCCGAGCGAAAATTTTCTAAGTCCAGCCGCGTAGTACATGGGCAAACTACCACTTTCGGAGCAAAGTGCTACTTAAAGGGGGACAAATTTGCAAAAGCGAACCTTAGGATCTGTTTGCCTTATCAAACGAATGCCACCGATGCATGTTTCACCTTTTTCAAAAAACATTTTTTTCACTTCGATCAAAATTTTTCTAAGTCCAACTCCGAGCGAAAAATTTCTAAGTCCCCGGGGCTTTCGTCTCCTGACCATGCCGGCAGTTGAGGCCTCGCCGCCCGAGGGCCGGAATTGTCGTCTTGTAGGTGTGGTGCAACGCGCCATCGAAAAACGGGGAAATTTGCCAAAATTGTTCTTGGGATGTGTTTCCCTTTCTAAAAGAATGCCTCCGATGTATATTTCATGTTTTTAAAAAAATTATTTTTGCAAAATATCGAAACTTTTTCTAAGTCCAAATCGGCGCAAAAAGTCAATGAAACAGGGCCAAATTAGCAGGAACGAGGCTAACGATGTGTTTTCTTTATCAAACGAACACCATTGATGCATATTTCACATTTTTCAGAAAAACTTTTTTTCGGTCCGAAAAAAGTTAAAGTCCAACTCCGAGCGAAAATTTTCTAAGTCCAGCCGCGTAGTACATGGGCAAACTACCACTTTCGGAGCAAAGTGCTACTTAAAGGGGGACAAATTTGCAAAAGCGAACCTTAGGATCTGTTTGCCTTATCAAACGAATGCCACCGATGCATGTTTCACCTTTTTCAAAAAACATTTTTTTCACTTCGATCAAAATTTTTCTAAGTCCAACTCCGAGCGAAAAATTTCTAAGTCCCCGGGGCTTTCGTCTCCTGACCATGCCGGCAGTTGAGGCCTCGCCGCCCGAGGGCCGGAATTGTCGTCTTGTAGGTGTGGTGCAACGCGCCATCGAAAAACGGGGAAATTTGCCAAAATTGTTCTTGGGATGTGTTTCCCTTTCTAAAAGAATGCCTCCGATGTATATTTCATGTTTTTAAAAAAATTATTTTTGCAAAATATCGAAACTTTTTCTAAGTCCAAATCGGCGCAAAAAGTCAATGAAACAGGGCCAAATTAGCAGGAACGAGGCTAACGATGTGTTTTCTTTATCAAACGAACACCATTGATGCATATTTCACATTTTTCAGAAAAACTTTTTTTCGGTCCGAAAAAAGTTAAAGTCCAACTCCGAGCGAAAATTTTCTAAGTCCAGCCGCGTAGTACATGGGCAAACTACCACTTTCGGAGCAAAGTGCTACTTAAAGGGGGACAAATTTGCAAAAGCGAACCTTAGGATCTGTTTGCCTTATCAAACGAATGCCACCGATGCATGTTTCACCTTTTTCGAAAAACATTTTTTTCACTTCGATCAAAATTTTTCTAAGTCCAACTCCGAGCGAAAAATTTCCAAGTCCCCGGGGCTTTCGTCTCCTCACCATGCCGGCAGTTGAGGCCTCGCCGCCCGAGGGCCGGAATTGTCGTCTTGTAGGTGTGGTGCAACGCGCCATCGAAAAACGGGGAAATTTGCCAAAATTGTTCTTGGGATGTGTTTCCCTTTCTAAAAGAATGCCTCCGATGTATATTTCATGTTTTTAAAAAAATTATTTTTGCAAAATATCGAAACTTTTTCTAAGTCCAAATCGGCGCAAAAAGTCAATGAAACAGGGCCAAATTAGCAGGAACGAGGCTAACGATGTGTTTTCTTTATCAAACGAACACCATTGATGCATATTTCACATTTTTCAGAAAAACTTTTTTTCGGTCCGAAAAAAGTTAAAGTCCAACTCCGAGCGAAAATTTTCTAAGTCCAGCCGCGTAGTACATGGGCAAACTACCACTTTCGGAGCAAAGTGCTACTTAAAGGGGGACAAATTTGCAAAAGCGAACCTTAGGATCTGTTTGCCTTATCAAACAAATGCCACCGATGCATGTTTCACCTTTTTCAAAAAACATTTTTTTCACTTCGATCAAAATTTTTCTAAGTCCAACTCCGAGCGAAAAATTTCTAAGTCCCCGGGGCTTTCGTCTCCTGACCATGCCGGCAGTTGAGGCCTCGCCGCCCGAGGGCCGGAATTGTCGTCTTGTAGGTGTGGTGCAACGCGCCATCGAAAAACGGGGAAATTTGCCAAAATTGTTCTTGGGATGTTTTTCCCTTTCTAAAAGAATGCCTCCGATGTATATTTCATGTTTTTAAAAAAATTATTTTTGCAAAATATAGAAACTTTTTCTAAGTCCAAATCGGCGCAAAAAGTCAATGAAACAGGGCCAAATTAGCAAAAACGAGGCTAAGGATGCGTTTTCTTTATCAAACGAACACCAATGATGCATATTTCACATTTTTGAAAAAAACTTTTTTTCGGTCCGAAAAAAGTTAAAGTCCACCTCCGAGCGAAAATTTTCTAAGTCCAGCCGCGTAGTACATGGGCAAACTACCACTTTCGGAGCAAAGTGCTACTTAAAGGGGGACAAATTTGCAAAAGCGAACCTTAGGATCTGTTTGCCTTATCAAACGAATGCCACCGATGCATGTTTCACCTTTTTCAAAAAACATTTTTTTCACTTCGATCAAAATTTTACTAAGTCCAACTCCGAGCGAAAAATTTCTAAGTCCCCGGGGCTTTCGTCTCCTGACCATGCCGGCAGTTGAGGCCTCGCCGCCCGAGGGCCGGAATTGTCGTCTTGTAGGTGTGGTGCAACGCGCCATCGAAAAACGGGGAAATTTGCCAAAATTGTTCTTGGGATGTGTTTCCCTTTCTAAAAGAATGCCTCCGATGTATATTTCATGTTTTTAAAAAAATTATTTTTGCAAAATATCGAAACTTTTTCTAAGTCCAAATCGGCGCAAAAAGTCAATGAAACAGGGCCAAATTAGCAGGAACGAGGCTAACGATGTGTTTTCTTTATCAAACGAACACCATTGATGCATATTTCACATTTTTCAGAAAAACTTTTTTTCGGTCCGAAAAAAGTTAAAGTCCAACTCCGAGCGAAAATTTTCTAAGTCCAGCCGCGTAGTACATGGGCAAACTACCACTTTCGGAGCAAAGTGCTACTTAAAGGGGGACAAATTTGCAAAAGCGAACCTTAGGATCTGTTTGCCTTATCAAACGAATGCCACCGATGCATGTTTCACCTTTTTCAAAAAACATTTTTTTCACTTCGATCAAAATTTTTCTAAGTCCAACTCCGAGCGAAAAATTTCTAAGTCCCCGGGGCTTTCGTCTCCTGACCATGCCGGCAGTTGAGGCCTCGCCGCCCGAGGGCCGGAATTGTCGTCTTGTAGGTGTGGTGCAACGCGCCATCGAAAAACGGGGAAATTTGCCAAAATTGTTCTTGGGATGTTTTTCCCTTTCTAAAAGAATGCCTCCGATGTATATTTCATGTTTTTAAAAAAATTATTTTTGCAAAATATAGAAACTTTTTCTAAGTCCAAATCGGCGCAAAAAGTCAATGAAACAGGGCCAAATTAGCAAAAACGAGGCTAAGGATGCGTTTTCTTTATCAAACGAACACCAATGATGCATATTTCACATTTTTGAAAAAAACTTTTTTTCGGTCCGAAAAAAGTTAAAGTCCACCTCCGAGCGAAAATTTTCTAAGTCCAGCCGCGTAGTACATGGGCAAACTACCACTTTCGGAGCAAAGTGCTACTTAAAGGGGGACAAATTTGCAAAAGCGAACCTTAGGATCTGTTTGCCTTATCAAACGAATGCCACCGATGCATGTTTCACCTTTTTCAAAAAACATTTTTTTCACTTCGATCAAAATTTTACTAAGTCCAACTCCGAGCGAAAAATTTCTAAGTCCCCGGGGCTTTCGTCTCCTGACCATGCCGGCAGTTGAGGCCTCGCCGCCCGGGGGCCGGAATTGTCGTCTTGTAGGTGTGGTGCAACGCGCCATCGAAAAACGGGGAAATTTGCCAAAATCGTTCTTGGGGTGTGTTTCCCTTTCTAAAAGAATGCCTCCGATGTATATTTCATGTTTTTAAAAAAATTATTTTTGCAAAATATCGAAACTTTTTCTAAGTCCAAATCGGAGCCAAAAGTCAATGAAACAGGGCCAAATTAGCAGCAACGAGGCTAAGGATGTGTTTCCTTTATCAAACGAACACCAATGATGCATATTTCACATTTTTCAAAAAAACTTTTTTTCGGTCCGAAAAAAGTTAAAGTCCAACTCCGAGCGAAAATTTTCTAAGTCCAGCCGCGTAGTACATGGGAGAACTACCACTTTCGGAGCAAAGTGCTACTTAAAGGGGGACAAATTTGCAAAAGCGAAGCTTAGGATCTGTTTGCCTTATCAAACGAATGCCACCGATGCATGTTTCACCTTTTTCAAAAAACATTTTTTTCACTTCGATCAAAATTTTTCTAAGTCCAACTCCGAGCGAAAAATTTCTAAGTCCCCGGGGCTTTCGTCTCCTGACCATGCCGGCAGTTGAGGCCTCGCCGCCCGAGGGCCGCAATTGTCGTCTTGTAGGTGTGGTGCAACGCGCCATCGAAAAACGGGGAAATTTGCCAAAATTGTTCTTGGGATGTGTTTCCCTTTCTAAAAGAATGCCTCCGATGTATATTTCATGTTTTTAAAAAAATTATTTTTGCAAAATATCGAAACTTTTTCTAAGTCCAAATCGGCGCAAAAAGTCAATGAAACAGGGCCAAATTAGCAGAAACTAGGCTAAAGATGTGTTTTCTTTATCAAACGAACACCAATGATGCATATTTCACATTTTTCAAAAAAACTTTTTTTTCGGTCCGAAAAAAGTTAAAGTCCAACTCCGAGCGAAAATTTTCTAAGTCCAGCCGCGTAGTCCATGGGAGAACTACCACTTTCGGAGCAAACTGCCACTTAAAGAGGGACAAATTTGCGAAAGCGAACCTTAGGATGTGTTTGCCTTATCAAACGAATGCCACCCATGCATGTTTCACTTTTTTCAAAAAACATTTTTTTCACTTCGATCAAAATTTTTCTAAGTCCAACTCCGAGCGAAAAATATCTAAGTCCAGCATGGGGGAAGGTTCACTTTCTGTGCAAACCGCTAGTGAAAGAGGGACAAATTAGCAAAAACGATTCCTGGGACGAGTTTTCCCTGCTAAGCGCATGCCTGTGATGTATATTTCGTGCTTTTAAAAAAATGAATTTTTACTAAAAATCGAAAATTTTTCTGACTCCAAATCTGTGCAAAGCGCCAGTGAAAGAAGGACTAATTAGCAAAAACAGAACTTAGGATGCGTTTCCGTTATCTAACGAATACCAAGGATGCATGTTTCACATTAATCAAAAAACTTTTTTCGGTCTGATAACAATTTTTCAAAGTCCAACTCCGAGCGAAATTTTTCAAAGTCCAGCATGGGGGAACGACCAGTTGCGGTGCAAACCTCTTGCGAGAGAGCGACAAGTTAGCAACGACGAATCTTGGGAAGAGTTTCTTCTTCCAAATGAATGCCTGCGATGTATATTTCGTGTTTCTAAAAAAGTTATTTTTGCCCAAAATCGAAACCTTTTCTACGTCCAAATCGGTGTAAAGCGCCAGTGAAAGAGGGACAAATTAGCATAAACGATTATTGGGACGAGTTTCCCCTTCTAAACGAATGCCTGTGATGTATATTTCGTGTTTTTAAAAAAATTATTTTTTCCCAAAATCGAAAAATTTTCTGAGTCCAAATCTGTGCAAAGCGCCAGTGAAAGAAGGACAAATTAGCAAAAACGGAACTTAGTATGCGTTATCCTTATCTAACGAATACCAAAGATGCATGTTTCACATTAATCAAAAAAACTTTTTTCGGTCCGATAAAAATTTTTCAAAGTCCAACTCCGAGCGAAATTCTTCAAAGTCCAGCCTGGGGGAACGACTACCTGCGGTGCAAATCGCTTGCGAGAGAGGGACAAATTAGCAAAGACGAGTCTTGGGAAGAGTTTCTTCTTCCAAAAGAATGCCTGTGATGTATATTTCGTGTTTTTAAAAAAGTTATTTTTGCCCAAAATCGAAGCTCTTTCTAAGTCCAAATCGGTAAAAAGCGCTAGTGAAAGAGGGACAAACTTGCAAAAACGGAACTTGGGATGCGCTTCCTTTATAAAACGAATACCAATGATGCAATTTTCACCTTTATGAAAAAACTTTTTTTCACTCCGATAAAAATTTTTCAAAGTCCAACTCCGAGCGAAAGTGTTAAGGTTTCCCCCAAGGGAGAGACCGTCGCGGAGTGCGGTCTGGAGGTGAGCCAAAACTCGAAGTTCGGCGCCGCGTAGGAAAAGTAATGTTCCTGGGTACGCATTGCCAAGTAAGTGAACATGTTTGTGGATTCCTGGGCCCAGTTTTCTTTAATTAACAAACGGTCGTGTTTATCTTGCGATTGACGTTAATCTTTGGCACACTGGTCGTAAGAAAGCATTGTGCAAACTCGCTCGGATGACCTCGACCAAGAGGTGAACGCTACTTGCAAGGAAGTAGCCAAGGGTGACGTAATCGTGAGTCATCGCGCTGGTGTTATTGCGCATCGCTTCCATACAGTTTGAAACATAACGGCTAGAGAGGCCAAGCCGGACGCACGCGAGGGCTGCGCTTCTCCTTGTTTTCAACGAGAAATTCTTCCCGCCAAAAGCTAATTCGGCGTGGCTACTCTGCCCAAGTTATGTAATTACTAATTACTGGAACTTCCTAGATATGAGATTATTTTTATTAGTAGCGTACGGACTCTCACAATGTTTTCCTTTCTTTTTCAGCAGTTCAGAACAAGGACCGCAAAGTCTACCGAAGGCGCCATGATGGGGAGAACTCGCACCGGCCGACAACCTGCACCTGGAGAACAACGGGAATTCAGGGATCACAGGAGCCACGCCTGGCTTACGTCCACTTCGCAGAACTAAATCTACAGTCCGAAAACACACACAACACCAGCCTGGGACCCCGCCAGGTGATTCCAGCCTCTTCCACTACGACAAGACGCCAGAAGCACGACGAGTTCAAACGTGTTCGTGTGCTAGGTGCAGAAAGTTTTCTGCGAGTGAGAAAGTGCCTCTTAATTCGAGTGATATTCCACGTCTAAAAAGTGCACAAAAGGTGTTTGTGAAATGGGCTAAAATAATTGAAGTGCAAAAGGTCTTACAAGTGAAAAAAAAATGTTGTAGGTCGAAACAGCGAGTGAAAGGTGCAAAGAAAAAGTGTGTGAAACATTCAAAGTCCAGCGAGGCTAGAATGAGCGAAATATTGCCAGTGTGATTAATTCAAAAAGTGTTTGTGAAATGGGCTAAAATAATTGAAGTGCATAAGGTCATACAAGTGAAAAAAAAATGTTGTAGGTCGAAACAGCGAGTGAAAGGTGCAAAGAAAAAGTGTGTGAAACATTCAAAGTCCAGCGAGGCTAGAATGAGCGAAATATTGCCAGTGTGATTAATTCAAAAAGTGTTTGTGAAATGGGCTAAAATAATTGAAGTGCAAAAGGTCTTACAAGTGAAAAAAAAAATGTTGTAGGTCGAAACAGCGAGTGAAAGGTGCAAAGAAAAAGTGTGTGAAACATTGAAAGTCCAGCGAGGCTAGAATGAGCGAAATAATCCTAAATGTGTCGTCCGAGTGAAATATTGCCAGTGAGATTAATTCAAAATCCCACAGTGCCCGGCTTTTTCAAAGTCCAAAGAGGGCAGCAAGAGTGAAATAATTCTAAGTCCATCGTGTGTCGTGCGAGTGAAAAATTACAAGTACAGCCGTGTTTTTAAAAAAATTATTTCTTCCCAAAATCGAAACTTTTTCTAAGTCCAAATCGGCGCAAAAAGTTAGTAAAACAGGGCCAAATTAGCAGGAACGAGGCTAAGGATGTGTTTTCTTTATCAAACGAACACCAATGATGCGTATTTCACATTTTTCAAAAAAACTTTTTTTCGGTCCGAAAAAAGTTAAAGTCCAACTCTGAGCGAAAAATTTCTAAGTCCCCGGGGCTTTCGTCTCGTGACCATGCCGGCAGTTGAGGCCTCGCCGGCCGAGGGCAAGAATTGTCGTCTTGTAGGTGTGGTGCAACGCGCCATCGAAAAACGGGGAAATTTGCCAAAATTGTTCTTGGGATGTGTTTCCCTTTCTAAAAGAATGCCTCCGATGTATATTTCATGTTTTTAAAAAAATTATTTTTGCAAAATATCGAAACTTTTTCTAAGTCCAAATCGGCGCAAAAAGTCAATGATACAGGGCCAAATTAGCAGAAACTAGGCTAAGGATGTGTTTTCTTTATCAAACGAACACCAAATATGCATATTTCACATTTTTCAAAAAAACTTTTTTTCGGTCCGAAAAAAGTTAAAGTCCAACTCTGAGCGAAAAATTTCTAAGTCCCCGGGGCTTTCGTCTCTTGACCATGCCGGCAGTTGAGGCCTCGCCGCCCGAGGGCAAGAATTGTCGTCTTGTAGGTGTGGTGCAACGCGCCATCGAAAAACGGGGAAATTTGCCAAAATTGTTCTTGGGATGTGTTTCCCATTCTAAAAGAATGCCTACGATGTATATTTCATGTTTTTAAAAAAATTATTTTTGCAAAATATCGAAACTTTTTCTAAGTCCAACTCCGAGCGAAAAATTTCTAAGTCCCCGGGGCTTTCGTCTCTTGACCATGCCGGCAGTTGAGGCCTCGCCGACCGAGGGCCGGAATTGTCGTCTTGTAGGTGTGGTGCAACGCGCCATCGAAAAACGGGGAAATTTGCCAAAATTGTTCTTGGGATGTGTTTCCCTTTCTAAAAGAATGCCTCCGATGTATATTTCATGTTTTTAAAAAAATTATTTTTGCAAAATATCGAAACTTTTTCTAAGTACAAATCGGCGCAAAAAGTCAATGATACAGGGCCAAATTAGCAGAAACTAGGCTAAGGATGTGTTTTCTTTATCAAACGAACACCAAATATGCATATGTCACATTTTTCAAAAAAACTTTTTTTCGGTCCGAAAAAAGTTAAAGTCCAACTCTGAGCGAAAAATTTCTAAGTCCCCGGGGCTTTCGTCTCGTGACCATGCCGGCAGTTGAGGCCTCGCCGGCCGAGGGCAAGAATTGTCGTCTTGTAGGTGTGGTGCAACGCGCCATCGAAAAACGGGGAAATTTGCCAAAATCGTTTTTGGGATGTGTTTCCCATTCTAAAAGAATGCCTCCGATGTATATTTCATGTTTTTAAAAAAATTATTTTTGCAAAATATCGAAACTTTTTCTAAGTCCAACTCCGAGCGAAAAATTTCTAAGTCCCCGGGGCTTTCGTCTCTTGACCATGCCGGCAGTTGAGGCCTCGCCGCCCGAGGGCCGGAATTGTCGTCTTGTAGGTGTGGTGCAACGCGCCATCGAAAAACGGGGAAATTTGCCAAAATTGTTCTTGGGATGTGTTTCCCTTTCTAAAAGAATGCCTCCGATGTATATTTCATGTTTTTAAAAAAATTATTTTTGCAAAATATCGAAACTTTTTCTAAGTCCAAATCGGCGCAAAAAGTCAATGATACAGGGCCAAATTAGCAGAAACTAGGCTAAGGATGTGTTTTCTTTATCAAACGAACACCAAATATGCATATTTCACATTTTTCAAAAAAACTTTTTTTCGGTCCGAAAAAAGTTAAAGTCCAACTCCGAGCGAAAATTTTCTAAGTCCAGCCGCGTAGTACATGGGAGAACTACCACTTTCGGAGCAAACTGCCACTTAGAGAGGGACAAATTTGCGAAAGCGAACCTTAGGATGTGTTTGCCTTATCAAACGAATGCCACCCATGCATGTTTCACTTTTTTCAAAAAACATTTTTTTCACTTCGATAAAAATTTTTCTAAGTCCAACTCCGAGCGAAAAATTTCTAAGTCCCCGGGGCTTTCGTCTCTTGACCATGCCGGCAGTTGAGGCCTCGCCGCCCGAGGGCAAGAATTGTCGTCTTGTAGGTGTGGTGCAACGCGCCATCGAAAAACGGGAAAATTTGCCAAAATTGTTCTTGGGATGTGTTTCCATTTCTAAAAGAATGCCTCCGATGTATATTTCATGTTTTTAAAAAAATTATTTTTGCAAAATATCGAAACTTTTTCTAAGTCCAAATCGGCGCAAAAAGTCGATGATACAGGGCCAAATTAGCAGAAACTAGGCTAAGGATGTGTTTTCTTTATCAAACGAACACCAAATATGCATATTTCACATTTTTCAAAAAAACTTTTTTTCGGTCCGAAAAAAGTTAAAGTCCAACTCTGAGCGAAAAATTTCTAAGTCCCCGGGGCTTTCGTCTCGTGACCATGCCGGCAGTTGAGGCCTCGCCGGCCGAGGGCAAGAATTGTCGTCTTGTAGGTGTGGTGCAACGCGCCATCGAAAAACGGGGAAATTTGCCAAAATCGTTCTTGGGATGTGTTTCCCATTCTAAAAGAATGCCTCCGATGTATATTTCATGTTTTTAAAAAAATTATTTTTGCAAAATATCGAAACTTTTTCTAAGTCCAACTCCGAGCGAAAAATTTCTAAGTCCCCGGGGCTTTCGTCTCTTGACCATGCCGGCAGTTGAGGCCTCGCCGCCCGAGGGCCGGAATTGTCGTCTTGTAGGTGTGGTGCAACGCGCCATCGAAAAACGGGGAAATTTGCCAAAATTGTTCTTGGGATGTGTTTCCCTTTCTAAAAGAATGCCTCCGATGTATATTTCATGTTTTTAAAAAAATTATTTTTGCAAAATATCGAAACTTTTTCTAAGTCCAAATCGGCGCAAAAAGTCAATGATACAGGGCCAAATTAGCAGAAACTAGGCTAAGGATGTGTTTTCTTTATCAAACGAACACCAAATATGCATATTTCACATTTTTCAAAAAAACTTTTTTTCGGTCCGAAAAAAGTTAAAGTCCAACTCCGAGCGAAAATTTTCTAAGTCCAGCCGCGTAGTACATGGGAGAACTACCACTTTCGGAGCAAACTGCCACTTAAAGAGGGACAAATTTGCGAAAGCGAACCTTAGGATGTGTTTGCCTTATAAAACGAATGCCACCCATGCATGTTTCACTTTTTTCAAAAAACATTTTTTTCACTTCGATAAAAATTTTTCTAAGTCCAACTCCGAGCGAAAAATTTCTAAGTCCCCGGGGCTTTCGTCTCTTGACCATGCCGGCAGTTGAGGCCTCGCCGCCCGAGGGCAAGAATTGTCGTCTTGTAGGTGTGGTGCAACGCGCCATCGAAAAACGGGAAAATTTGCCAAAATTGTTCTTGGGATGTGTTTCCCTTTCTAAAAGAATGCCTCCGATGTATATTTCATGTTTTTAAAAAAATTATTTTTGCAAAATATCGAAACTTTTTCTAAGACCAAATCGGCGCAAAAAGTCAATGATACAGGGCCAAATTAGCAGAAACTAGGCTAAGGATGTGTTTTCTTTATCAAACGAACACCAAATATGCATATTTCACATTTTTCAAAAAAACTTTTTTTCGGTCCGAAAAAAGTTAAAGTCCAACTCTGAGCGAAAAAGTCCCCGGGGCTTTCGTCTCGTGACCATGCCGGCAGTTGAGGCCTCGCCGGCCGAGGGCTAGAATTGTCGTCTTGTAGGTGTGGTGCAACGCGCCATCGAAAAACGGGGAAATTTGCCAAACTCGTTCTTGGGATGTGTTTCCCATTCTAAAAGAATGCCTCCGATGTATAATTCATGTTTTTAAAAAAATTATTTTTGCAAAATATCGAAACTTTTTCTAAGTCCAACTCTGAGCGAAAAATTTCTAAGTCCCCGGGGCTTTCGTCTCGTGACCATGCCGGCAGTTGAGGCCTCGCCGGCCGAGGGCAAGAATTGTCGTCTTGTAGGTGTGGTGCAACGCGCCATCGAAAAACGGGGAAATTTGCCAAAATCGTTCTTGGGATGTGTTTCCCATTCTAAAATAATGCCTCCGATGTATATTTCATGTTTTTAAAAAAATTATTTTTGCAAAATATCGAAACTTTTTCTAAGTCCAACTCCGAGCGAAAAATTTCTAAGTCCCCGGGGCTTTCGTCTCTTGACCATGCCGGCAGTTGAGGCCTCGCCGCCCGAGGGCCGGAATTGTCGTCTTGTAGGTGTGGTGCAACGCGCCATCGAAAAACGGGGAAATTTGCCAAAATTGTTCTTGGGATGTGTTTCCCTTTCTAAAAGAATGCCTCCGATGTATATTTCATGTTTTTAAAAAAATTATTTTTGCAAAATATCGAAACATTTTCTAAGTCCAAATCGGCGCAAAAAGTCGATGATACAGGGCCAAATTAGCAGAAACTAGGCTAAGGATGTGTTTTCTTTATCAAACGAACACCAAATATGCATATTTCACATTTTTCAAAAAAACTTTTTTTCGGTCCGAAAAAAGTTAAAGTCCAACTCCGAGCGAAAATTTTCTAAGTCCAGCCGCGTAGTACATGGGAGAACTACCACTTTCGGAGCAAACTGCCACTTAGAGAGGGACAAATTTGCGAAAGCGAACCTTAGGATGTGTTTGCCTTATCAAACGAATGCCACCCATGCATGTTTCACTTTTTTCAAAAAACATTTTTTTCACTTCGATAAAAATTTTTCTAAGTCCAACTCCGAGCGAAAAAATTTCTAAGTCCCCGGGGCTTTCGTCTCTTGACCATGCCGGCAGTTGAGGCCTCGCCGCCCGAGGGCAAGAATTGTCGTCTTGTAGGTGTGGTGCAACGCGCCATCGAAAAACGGGAAAATTTGCCAAAATTGTTCTTGGGATGTGTTTCCCTTTCTAAAAGAATGCCTCCGATGTATATTTCATGTTTTTAAAAAAATTATTTTTGCAAAATATCGAAACTTTTTCTAAGTCCAAATCGGCGCAAAAAGTCGATGATACAGGGCCAAATTAGCAGAAACTAGGCTAAGGATGTGTTTTCTTTATCAAACGAACACCAAATATGCATATTTCACATTTTTCAAAAAAACTTTTTTTCGGTCCGAAAAAAGTTAAAGTCCAACTCCGAGCGAAAATTTTCTAAGTCCAGCCGCGTAGTACATGGGAGAACTACCACTTTCGGAGCAAACTGCCACTTAGAGAGGGACAAATTTGCGAAAGCGAACCTTAGGATGTGTTTGCCTTATCAAACGAATGCCACCCATGCATGTTTCACTTTTTTCAAAAAACATTTTTTTCACTTCGATAAAAATTTTTCTAAGTCCAACTCCGAGCGAAAAATTTCTAAGTCCCCGGGGCTTTCGTCTCTTGACCATACCGGCAGTTGAGTCCTCGCCGCCCGAGGGCAAGAATTGTCGTCTTGTAGGTGTGGTGCAACGCGCCATCGAAAAACGGGAAAATTTGCCAAAATTGTTCTTGGGATGTGTTTCCCTTTCTAAAAGAATGCCTCCGATGTATATTTCATGTTTTTAAAAAAATTATTTTTGCAAAATATCGAAACTTTTTCTAAGTCCAAATCGGCGCAAAAAGTCGATGATACAGGGCCAAATTAGCAGAAACTAGGCTAAGGATGTGTTTTCTTTATCAAACGAACACCAAATATGCATATTTCACATTTTTCAAAAAAACTTTTTTTCGGTCCGAAAAAAGTTAAAGTCCAACTCCGAGCGAAAATTTTCTAAGTCCAGCCGCGTAGTACATGGGAGAACTACCACTTTCGGAGCAAACTGCCACTTAGAGAGGGACAAATTTGCGAAAGCGAACCTTAGGATGTGTTTGCCTTATCAAACGAATGCCACCCATGCATGTTTCACTTTTTTCAAAAAACATTTTTTTCACTTCGATAAATATTTTTCTAAGTCCAACTCCGAGCGAAAAATTTCTAAGTCCCCGGGGCTTTCGTCTCTTGACCATGCCG
The DNA here is from genome assembly GCA_030765055.1 of Mantis religiosa. NCBI lineage: Eukaryota > Metazoa > Arthropoda > Insecta > Mantodea > Mantidae > Mantis > Mantis religiosa. Next base: position 31,152 of record JAUKNK010000966.1, read on the forward strand.
GCAGTTGAGGCCTCGCCGCCCGAGGGCAAGAATTGTCGTCTTGTAGGTGTGGTGCAACGCGCCATCGAAAAACGGGAAAATTTGCCAAAATTGTTCTTGGGATGTGTTTCCCTTTCTAAAAGAATGCCTCCGATGTATATTTCATGTTTTTAAAAAAATTATTTTTGCAAAATATCGAAACTTTTTCTAAGTCCAAATCGGCGCAAAAAGTCGATGATACAGGGCCAAATTAGCAGAAACTAGGCTAAGGATGTGTTTTCTTTATCAAACGAACACCAAATATGCATATTTCACATTTTTCAAAAAAACTTTTTTTCGGTCCGAAAAAAGTTAAAGTCCAACTCCGAGCGAAAATTTTCTAAGTCCAGCCGCGTAGTACATGGGAGAACTACCACTTTCGGAGCAAACTGCCACTTAGAGAGGGACAAATTTGCGAAAGCGAACCTTAGGATGTGTTTGCCTTATCAAACGAATGCCACCCATGCATGTTTCACTTTTTTCAAAAAACATTTTTTTCACTTCGATAAATATTTTTCTAAGTCCAACTCCGAGCGAAAAATTTCTAAGTCCCCGGGGCTTTCGTCTCTTGACCATGCCGGCAGTTGAGGCCTCGCCGCCCGAGGGCAAGAATTGTCGTCTTGTAGGTGTGGTGCAACGCGCCATCGAAAAACGGGAAAATTTGCCAAAATTGTTCTTGGGATGTGTTTCCCTTTCTAAAAGAATGCCTCCGATGTATATTTCATGTTTTTAAAAAAATTATTTTTGCAAAATATCGAAACTTTTTCTAAGTCCAAATCGGCGCAAAAAGTCGATGATACAGGGCCAAATTAGCAGAAACTAGGCTAAGGATGTGTTTTCTTTATCAAACGAACACCAAATATGCATATTTCACATTTTTCAAAAAAACTTTTTTTCGGTCCGAAAAAAGTTAAAGTCCAACTCTGAGCGAAAAAGTCCCCGGGGCTTTCGTCTCGTGACCATGCCGGCAGTTGAGGCCTCGCCGGCCGAGGGCAAGAATTGTCGTCTTGTAGGTGTGGTGCAACGCGCCATCGAAAAACGGGGAAATTTGCCAAAATCGTTCTTGGGATGTGTTTCCCATTCTAAAAGAATGCCTCCGATGTATATTTCATGTTTTTAAAAAAATTATTTTTGCAAAATATCGAAACTTTTTCTAAGTCCAACTCCGAGCGAAAAATTTCTAAGTCCCCGGGGCTTTCGTCTCTTGACCATGCCGGCAGTTGAGGCCTCGCCGCCCGAGGGCCGGAATTGTCGTCTTGTAGGTGTGGTGCAACGCGCCATCGAAAAACGGGGAAATTTGCCAAAATTGTTCTTGGGATGTGTTTCCCATTCTAAAAGAATGCCTACGATGTATATTTCATGTTTTTAAAAAAATTATTTTTGCAAAATATCGAAACTTTTTCTAAGTCCAAATCGGCGCAAAAAGTCGATGATACAGGGCCAAATTAGCAGAAACTAGGCTAAGGATGTGTTTTCTTTATCAAACGAACACCAAATATGCATATTTCACATTTTTCAAAAAAACTTTTTTTCGGTCCGAAAAAAGTTAAAGTCCAACTCCGAGCGAAAATTTTCTAAGTCCAGCCGCGTAGTACATGGGAGAACTACCACTTTCGGAGCAAACTGCCACTTAGAGAGGGACAAATTTGCGAAAGCGAACCTTAGGATGTGTTTGCCTTATCAAACGAATGCCACCCATGCATGTTTCACTTTTTTCAAAAAACATTTTTTTCACTTCGATAAAAATTTTTCTAAGTCCAACTCCGAGCGAAAAATTTCTAAGTCCCCGGGGCTTTCGTCTCTTGACCATGCCGGCAGTTGAGGCCTCGCCGCCCGAGGGCAAGAATTGTCGTCTTGTAGGTGTGGTGCAACGCGCCATCGAAAAACGGGAAAATTTGCCAAAATTGTTCTTGGGATGTGTTTCCCTTTCTAAAAGAATGCCTCCGATGTATATTTCATGTTTTTAAAAAAATTATTTTTGCAAAATATCGAAACTTTTTCTAAGTCCAAATCGGCGCAAAAAGTCGATGATACAGGGCCAAATTAGCAGAAACTAGGCTAAGGATGTGTTTTCTTTATCAAACGAACACCAAATATGCATATTTCACATTTTTCAAAAAAACTTTTTTTCGGTCCGAAAAAAGTTAAAGTCCAACTCCGAGCGAAAATTTTCTAAGTCCAGCCGCGTAGTACATGGGAGAACTACCACTTTCGGAGCAAACTGCCACTTAGAGAGGGACAAATTTGCGAAAGCGAACCTTAGGATGTGTTTGCCTTATCAAACGAATGCCACCCATGCATGTTTCACTTTTTTCAAAAAACATTTTTTTCACTTCGATAAATATTTTTCTAAGTCCAACTCCGAGCGAAAAATTTCTAAGTCCCCGGGGCTTTCGTCTCTTGACCATGCCGGCAGTTGAGGCCTCGCCGCCCGAGGGCAAGAATTGTCGTCTTGTAGGTGTGGTGCAACGCGCCATCGAAAAACGGGAAAATTTGCCAAAATTGTTCTTGGGATGTGTTTCCCTTTCTAAAAGAATGCCTCCGATGTATATTTCATGTTTTTAAAAAAATTATTTTTGCAAAATATCGAAACTTTTTCTAAGTCCAAATCGGCGCAAAAAGTCGATGATACAGGGCCAAATTAGCAGAAACTAGGCTAAGGATGTGTTTTCTTTATCAAACGAACACCAAATATGCATATTTCACATTTTTCAAAAAAACTTTTTTTCGGTCCGAAAAAAGTTAAAGTCCAACTCTGAGCGAAAAAGTCCCCGGGGCTTTCGTCTCGTGACCATGCCGGCAGTTGAGGCCTCGCCGGCCGAGGGCAAGAATTGTCGTCTTGTAGGTGTGGTGCAACGCGCCATCGAAAAACGGGGAAATTTGCCAAAATCGTTCTTGGGATGTGTTTCCCATTCTAAAAGAATGCCTCCGATGTATATTTCATGTTTTTAAAAAAATTATTTTTGCAAAATATCGAAACTTTTTCTAAGTCCAACTCCGAGCGAAAAATTTCTAAGTCCCCGGGGCTTTCGTCTCTTGACCATGCCGGCAGTTGAGGCCTCGCCGCCCGAGGGCCGGAATTGTCGTCTTGTAGGTGTGGTGCAACGCGCCATCGAAAAACGGGGAAATTTGCCAAAATTGTTCTTGGGATGTGTTTCCCATTCTAAAAGAATGCCTACGATGTATATTTCATGTTTTTAAAAAAATTATTTTTGCAAAATATCGAAACTTTTTCTAAGTCCAAATCGGCGCAAAAAGTCGATGATACAGGGCCAAATTAGCAGAAACTAGGCTAAGGATGTGTTTTCTTTATCAAACGAACACCAAATATGCATATTTCACATTTTTCAAAAAAACTTTTTTTCGGTCCGAAAAAAGTTAAAGTCCAACTCCGAGCGAAAATTTTCTAAGTCCAGCCGCGTAGTACATGGGAGAACTACCACTTTCGGAGCAAACTGCCACTTAGAGAGGGACAAATTTGCGAAAGCGAACCTTAGGATGTGTTTGCCTTATCAAACGAATGCCACCCATGCATGTTTCACTTTTTTCAAAAAACATTTTTTTCACTTCGATAAAAATTTTTCTAAGTCCAACTCCGAGCGAAAAATTTCTAAGTCCCCGGGGCTTTCGTCTCTTGACCATGCCGGCAGTTGAGGCCTCGCCGCCCGAGGGCAAGAATTGTCGTCTTGTAGGTGTGGTGCAACGCGCCATCGAAAAACGGGGAAATTTGCCAAAATTGTTCCTGGGATGTGTTTCCCTTTCTAAAAGAATGCCTCCGATGTATATTTCATGTTTTTAAAAAAATTATTTTTGCAAAATATCGAAACTTTTTCTAAGTCCAAATCGGCGCAAAAAGTCGATGAAACAGGGCCAAATTAGCAGAAACTAGGCTAAAGATTTGTTTTCTTTATCAAACGAACACCAATGATGCATATTTCACATTTTTAAAAAAAACTTTTTTTTCGGTCCGAAAAAAGATAAAGTCCAACTCTGAGCGAAAAATTTCTAAGTCCCCGGGGCTTTCGTCTCGTGACCATGCCGGCAGTTGAGGCCTCGCCGACCGAGGGCCGGAATTGTCGTCTTGTAGGTGTGGTGCAACGCGCCATCGAAAAACGGGGAAATTTGCCAAAATTGTTCTTGGGATGTGTTTCCCATTCTAAAAGAATGCCTACGATGTATATTTCATGTTTTTAAAAAAATTATTTTTGCAAAATATCGAAACTTTTTCTAAGTCCAAATCGGCGCAAAAAGTCGATGAAACAGGGAAAAATTAGCAGGAACGAGGCTAAGGATGTGTTTTCTTTATCAAACGAACACCAATGATGCGTATTTCACATTTTTCAAAAAAACTTTTTTTCGGTCCGAAAAAAGTTAAAGTCCAACTCCGAGCGAAAATTTTCCAAGTCCAGCCGCGTAGTACATGGGAGAACTACCACTTTCGGAGCAAACTGCCACTTAGAGAGGGACAAATTTGCGAAAGCGAACCTTAGGATGTGTTTGCCTTATCAAACGAATGCCACCCATGCATGTTTCACTTTTTTCAAAAAACATTTTTTTCACTTCGATAAAAATTTTTCTAAGTCCAACTCCGAGCGAAAAATTTCTAAGTCCCCGGGGCTTTCGTCTCTTGACCATGCCGGCAGTTGAGGCCTCGCCGCCCGAGGGCAAGAATTGTCGTCTTGTAGGTGTGGTGCAACGCGCCATCGAAAAACGGGGAAATTTGCCAAAATTGTTCTTGGGATGTGTTTCCCTTTCTAAAAGAATGCCTCCGATGTATATTTCATGTTTTTAAAAAAATTATTTTTGCAAAATATCGAAACTTTTTCTAAGTCCAAATCGGCGCAAAAAGTCGATGAAACAGGGCCAAATTAGCAGAAACTAGGCTAAAGATTTGTTTTCTTTATCAAACGAACACCAATGATGCATATTTCACATTTTTAAAAAAAACTTTTTTTTCGGTCCGAAAAAAGATAAAGTCCAACTCCGAGCGAAAATTTTCTAAGTCCAGCCGCGTAGTACATGGGAGAACTACCACTTTCGGGGCAAACTGCCACTTAAAGGGGGACAAATTTGCGAAAGCGAACCTTAGGATGTGTTTGCCTCATCAAACGAATGCCACCCATGCATGTTTCACTTTTTTCAAAAAACATTTTTTTCACTTCGATCAAAATTTTTCAAAGTCCAACTCCGAGCGAAAAATTTCTAAGTCCCCGGAATTGTCGTCTTGTAGGTGTGGTGCAACGCGCCATCGAAAAACGGGAAAATTTGCCAAAATTGTTCTTGGGATGTGTTTCCCTTTCTAAAAGAATGCCTCCGATGTATATTTCATGTTTTTAAAAAAATTATTTTTGCAAAATATCGAAACTTTTTCTAAGTCCAAATCGGCGCAAAAAGTCAATGAAACAGGGCCAAATTAGCAGAAACTAGGCTAAAGATGTGTTTTCTTTATCAAACGAACACCAATGATGCATATTTCACATTTTTCAAAAAAAATTTTTTTCGGTCCGAAAAAAGTTAAACTCCAACTCCGAGCGAAAATTTTCTAAGTCCAGCCGCGTAGTACATGGGAGAACTACCACTTTCGGAGCAAACTGCCACTTAAAGAGGGACAAATTTGCGAAAGCGAACCTTAGGATGTGTTTGCCTGATCAAACGAATGCCACCCATGCATGTTTCACTTTTTTCAAAAAACATTTTTTTCACTTCGATCAAAATATTTCTAAGTCCAACTCCGAGCGAAAAATTTCTAAGTCCAGCATGGGGGAAGGTTCACTTTCTGTGCAAACCGCTAGTGAAAGAGGGACAAAATAGCAAAAACGATTCCTGGGACGAGTTTTCCCTGCTAAGCGCATGCCTGTGATGTATATTTCGTGCTTTTAAAAAAATGAATTTCTCTAAAAATCGAAAATTTTTCTGACTCCAAATCTATGCAAAGCGCCAGTGAAAGAGGGACTAATTAGCAAAAACAGAAGTTAGGATGCGTTTCCGTTATCTAACGAATACCAAGGATGCATGTTTCACATTAATCAAAAGACTTTTTTCGGTCTGATAACAATTTTTCAAAGTCCAACTCCGAGCGAAATTTTTCAAAGTCCAGCATGGGGGAACGACCACTTGCGGTGCAAACCGCTTGCGAGAGAGCGACAAATTAGCAAAGACGAATCTTGGGAAGAGTTTCTTCTTCCAAATGAATGCCTGCGATGTATATTTCGTGTTTCTAAAAAAGTTATTTTTGCCCAAAATCGAAACCTTTTCTACGTCCAAATCGGTGTAAAGCGCCAGAGAAAGAGGGACAAATTAGCATAAGCGATTATTGGGACGAGTTTCCCCTTCTAAACGAATGCCTGTGATGTATATTTCGTGTTTTTAAAAAAAATTATTTTTGCCCAAAATCGAAGCTCTTTCTAAGGTTACGGAGGGAGATTACGGAGAGACGGTCGCGGAGTGCTAAGTGGAGGTGAGCTAAAACTCGAAGCTCGGCCTCAGGTAGGTTAACTTTTATTGCATCACCCCTCCCCGACCTCCTTTGCGCCCAAGTGTTAAGGTTTCCCCCAAGGGAGGGTACGGAGAGACGGTCGCGGAGTGCTAGGTGGAGGTGAGCTAAAACTCGAAGTTCGGCGCCTCGTAGGAAAAGTAATGTTGCTGCGTACACATTGCCAAGCAGGTGAACATGTTTGGGGATTCCTGGGCCCAGTTTTCTTTAATTCACAAACGGTCGTGCTTAACTTGCGATTGACGTTAACCTTTGGCACACTGCGTTTCCTTTATTAAACGAATACCAATGAAGCATGTTTCACATTTATGAAAAAAACTTTTTTTCACTCACTTGTGCTCAAATATAGCTCGGCACATTTACCCCTAACCTTAATTGCAGTCTTTAAGATCGTTAACATTTATAAAGGACGTTTGCAGTAAATGTAGTGCGGGAAGCACATGCACTAATTGAGATTCCAGATACTGCTTTGGCCGACCTCCCCACTCCTTCAGATATTTCAAAGAGGTGAAGTTTGGGCAATGCTTAATTATTCAAATTACCACAGGATTATTTTAGCCGTGCTATTATCGATTTAGCCTTTTCGAGAGCAGCTCCCGAATGTCAAGACGTAAAATATGTTGAAAATGCAGAATATAGTTGCTTAGAGTGCATGTATAATAAATGGAACAGGCAAACATAGGCATACTCTGCTATTTGCTACATACATTCGGCACACCTTAAATAATTGCCAGTCTTCCGTCTCGAGCAAGAGCTCACCCCATTGGTCGGCAGAGACCGTTTTCAATGGCGGCAGGAGGTGGGAACGATTTGCTACAGTCATTGTCATTGGTCCACCACCCGCCATTAGTCGATCGGGCCGCCACCTGTCGTCACCGGCGCCAATTACGACAATCGATCAAGTGACAGTAGTTTCGAAAACACACACCAGGGGCAGTTGAGTGCCAAAAGCCGGACCTCGCCCGAGTCTAGTTTGGATGCTAGAATAATGTTTAGAAACCTCCATAATTAACGAAAAGCTTCGAGTGTTAAGGTTTCCCCGCAAGGGAGGGTACGGAGAGCTACGCTACGCGGAGTGCTACGTGGAGGTGAGCTAAAACTCGAAGTTCGGCCCCAGGTAGGGTAACTAGTATTGCATTACCCCTCCCCGGCCTCTCTTGCGCCCAAGTGTTAAGGTTTCCCCCAAGGGAGGGTCCGGAGAGACGGTCGCGGAGTGCTAGGTGGAGGTGAGCTAAAACTCGAAGTTCGGCCCCAGGTAGGGTAGCTAGTATTGCATTACCACTCCCCGGCTCTCTTGCGCCCAAGCGTTAAGGTTTCCCCCAACGGAGGGTACGGAGAGACCGTCGCGGAGTGCTACGTGGAGGTGAGCTAAAACTCGAAGCTCGGCCTCAGGTAGGTTAACTTTTATTGCATCACCCCTCCCCGACCTCCTTTGCGCCCAAGTGTTAAGGTTTCCCCCAAGGGAGGGTACGGAGAGACGGTCGCGGAGTGCTAAGTGGAGGTGAGCTAAAACTCGAAGCTCGGCCTCAGGTAGGTTAACTTTTATTGCATCACCCCTCCCCGACCTCCTTTGCGCCCAAGTGTTAAGGTTTCCCCCAAGGGAGGGTACGGAGAGACGGTCGCGGAGTGCTAGGTGGAGGTGAGCTAAAACTCGAAGTTCGGCGCCTCGTAGGAAAAGTAATGTTGCTGCGTACACATTGCCAAGCAGGTGAACATGTTTGGGGATTCCTGGGCCCAGTTTTCTTTAATTAACAAACGGTCGTGTTTAACTTGCGATTGACGTTAACCTTTGGCACACTGCGTTTCCTTTATTAAACGAATACCAATGAAGCATGTTTCACATTTATGAAAAAAACTTTTTTTCACTCACTTGTGCTCAAATATAGCTCGGCACATTTACCCCTAACCTTAATTGCAGTCTTTAAGATCGTTAACATTTATAAAGGACGTTTGCAGTAAATGAAGTGCGGGAAGCACATGCACTAATTGAGATTCCAGATACTGCTTTGGCCGACCTCCCCACTCCTTCAGATATTTCAAAGAGGTGAAGTTTGGGCAATGCTTAATTATTCAAATTACCACAGGATTATTTTAGCCGTGCTATTATCGATTTAGCCTTTTCGAGAGCAGCTCCCGAATGTCAAGACGTAAAATATGTTGAAAATGCAGAATTTAGTTGCTTAGAGTGCATGTATAATAAATGGAACAGGCAAACATAGGCATACTCTGCTATTTGCTACATACATTCGGCACACCTTAAATAATTGCCAGTCTTCCGTCTCGAGCAAGAGCTCACCCCATTGGTCGGCAGAGACCGTTTTCAATGGCGGCAGGAGGTGGGAACGATTTGCTACAGTCATTGTCATTGGTCCACCACCCGCCATTAGTCGATCGGGCCGCCACCTGTCGTCACCGGCGCCAATTACGACAATCGATCAAGTGACAGTAGTTTCGAAAACACACACCAGGGGCAGTTGAGTGCCAAAAGCCGGACCTCGCCCGAGTCTAGTTTGGATGCTAGAATAATGTTTAGAAACCTCCATAATTAACGAAAAGCTTCGAGTGTTAAGGTTTCCCCGCAAGGGAGGGTACGGAGAGCTACGCTACGCGGAGTGCTACGTGGAGGTGAGCTAAAACTCGAAGTTCGGCCCCAGGTAGGGTAACTAGTATTGCATTACCCCTCCCCGGCCTCTCTTGCGCCCAAGTGTTAAGGTTTCCCCCAAGGGAGGGTCCGGAGAGACGGTCGCGGAGTGCTAGGTGGAGGTGAGCTAAAACTCGAAGTTCGGCGCCTCGTAGGAAAAGTAATGTTTCTGCGTACGCATTGCCAAGCAAGCGAACATGTTTGGGGATTCCAGGGCCCAGTTTTCTTTAATTAACAAACGGTCGTGTTTAACTTGCGATCGACGTTAATCTGTGGCACACTGGTCGTAAGAATGCATTGTGCAAACTCGCTCGGATGACCTCGACCAAGAGGTGAACGCTACTTGCAAGGAAGTAGCCAAGGGTGACGTAATCCTGAGTCATCACTCTGGTGTGATGGCTTCCATCCAGCGGTCACGTGATCAATCAGTTTGAATTATAACGGCCCAGGCAGCCGACGCGTACGGACGCCAGGGCTGCGTTTCTCGTTCTTTTCACTTTGTCTTTCACTTTGTTTGAGTTAGGAGAGAAAGGAGGCGAGAGGAGGAGAGTGCTGAGAGCTCAGAAGCAGCCGACGTAACATGCCGAGAAATTCTGCCCGCTAAAAAGCTAATTCGGCGTGGCTTGTTTACCAAAGTTATGTAATTACTAATTACTGGAACTTCCTTCCTAGATAAGAGACTATTTTTATTAGTAGCGTACGGACTCTCACAATGTTTTCCCTTTTTTACAGCAGTTCGGCACGAGGACGGCAGCCGGAGTTAGCAGAGGGAGGAGGCAAGAGGAGGAAGGCAGCCGACGTAACGCGCTGAGAAATTCTTCCCGCCAAAAGCTAATATGGGCGTGGCACGTTAGTTAAGTAATAACTAATTACTGGAACTTCCTTCCTAGACACGAGACTATTTTTATTAGTAGCGTACGGACTCTCACAATGTTTTCCTTTCTTTTTCAGCAGTTCAGAACGAGGACCGCAAAGTCTACCGAAGGCGCCATGATGGGGAGAAGTCGCCCGGGCCGACAACCTGCACCTGGGGAATTATGGAAATTCGGGGATCACAGGAGCCATGCCTGGCTTACGTCCACTGCGCAGAACTAAATCTACAGTCCGAAAACACACACAACACCAGCCTGGGACCCCGACAGATGACTCCGAGCCTCTTCCACCCCGACAAGACGCCAGAAGCACGACGAGTTCAAACGTGTTCGTGTGCTAGGTGCATAAAGTATGCGTGTGCCATCTCTAGGATGCTAGGAAAGTTATAGGAGCCCGGAAAGGCCAAAAAATGATAGAGGTGAGATTGGGCGTCGAAAATCGGGTGAAAAATGTTATACACGTCTTGTAAGATGTTGTGGCTACAGAAAGAGCGAGTGAGAAAGTGCCTCTGAATTCGAGTGATGTTCCACGTCTAAAAAAATGATTAAAGTGCCAAAGTTCGGAAAAGAGCAGATAATGAATGCGCCCACAAGTGCAAAAGGTCATAAAAGTGAAATGGAAATGTTCTAGGTCGAAACAGAGCGAGTGAGAGAGTGCCTCTGAATTCGAGTGATATTCCACGTCTAAAAAAATGACTAAAGTGCCAAAGTTCGGAAAAGAGCAAATAATGAATGCGCCCACAAGTGCAAAAGGTCATACAAGTGAAATGGAAATGTTCTAGGTCGAAACAGAGCGAGTGAGAGAGTGCCTCTGAAGTCGAGTTATATTCCACGTCTAAAAAAGTGATTAAAGTGCCAAAGTTCGGAAAAGCGCAAATAATGAATGCGCCCACAAGTGCAAAAGGTCATACAAGTGAAATGGAAATGTTCTAGGTCGAAACAGAGCGTGTGAGAAAGTGCAATAGGTCATACAAGTGAAAAAAAAAAATTTGCAGGTCGAAACAGCGAGTGAAAGGTGCAAAGAAAAAGTGTGTGAAAAATTCAAAGTCCAGCGAGGCTAGAATGAGCGAAATATTGCCAGTGTGATTAATTCAAAAAGTGTTTGTGAAATGGGCTAAAATAATTGAAGTGCAATAGGTCATACAAGAGAAAAAAAAAATTTGTAGGTCGAAACAGCGAGTGAAAGGTGCAAAGAAAAAGTGTGTGAAAAATTCAAAGTCCAGCGAGGCTAGAATGAGCGAAATATTGCCAGTGTGATTAATTCAAAAAGTGTTTGTGAAATGGGCTAAAATAATTGAAGTGCAATAGGTCATACAAGTGAAAAA